>JAHWFP010011470.1:57583-96406 GCA_023313725.1 Lithobius niger | reverse complement strand
TCTGAGCTAACAAAGTACTCAGAATTGTCAGAGGGCCAAGTAACAACCCCCAAGCAACCCCAGCACCCCCCATTTTTAGGGATGAATTAAGGACCTTTTGAAAACTTTAATTAGGGAATTTTTAGGGGGGGGGGCAGTAGAGGTGTAAATATAAAAAAGCTCAAACCTAAACTATAATAAAATTAAGTAATTTTTGAGGAAGGGGAGGGGGGCTCTTTACAGACTTGACTTTAATTGGGGGGTTAGGGGAGAATTAGGGATCCTTTTTGTAAGTTGGACTTAGCTCCAACCGACCTACCAACGTACCGACCTCAATCTTCATCCTCTTCTTATTTCACGTTACAGAAATGATGGAAAATTTTTTTTTGGTTATGTAAACACGTTTTTTATCTCTCGAAACACATTTTTTAACCTCGTAACATGGTGGGCCTGGCCGTGTTCCGGGGGTCATCGTGGCTGAGTTGTGAGAGAGCTCAGCCTGGTTGCTGGAGGTTTGCGGATCTGGTCGAACCCCTGGAAAGGGGACCTTGGCAAAGTCGCTGCCAGGACTGCCGGCCAGGGTAGCGTGAGAGGCTACCATGCTCCTTCAGCGGCTATGGGAACTATTCTGGCAAATTCTGGACAATCTTTCGGCCCCTACGATGATCGGAGGTTTCCCTGATCGAATCCCCGGGTTGGCACCTCCCTTTACCAGATATTTCTTCTACTCTAAAAGTCTGGTAATGTTCAAAATCGAGTCGGTTCAGCCATACAAGCATTAAGTTGCTTCGGCTGACTTAAGGCTCAAAGAAATTAATTTAAATAAATAAAAAAAAGAGTAGCACGAAAAGTTGACATCGCGAAAATGGAAAGTATTGTTCCAAACTATGCTGTCTGCATTTTTTGTTGTTTTTTTCTTTTTAGGTTAGGTTAGGTTAGGTAATTTCCGTCTTCTTTCATTGCGATGGAAATCAGGTTTCCTCGTTACTCTGTCTCCTGTGATATGACCGGCGCTTCAACACGATCGTAACTATCGTTTTATGTGTTTTCAATGTTTTTTTACACCTTACATTACGTTTCCCCCTGTTTTTTTAATACGATTTGGCAAGAGGATGATGATATACGTCGATTAGTAAAAAAAGTGAGTGATTTGGAGTGGTTCGCTTAAATTCCGTAATTACCGATTATTTGTATAATGAGATATGTACCAATCTTTCATGGTGTATAACTGTCATTATAAATTATGCACATAATTACGGCTTTTAGAAGATTTTGGCAAAAATCTAAGCTCAGGACTGTTTCAAAATGAGTACCTGATGAGTAAGCTTGGAAGGGAAAAAAATTCTCCGGTGAGCGTATTTCGAGGCCTTAAAATTCTAGATACATTATTGTGCTGTATTTAGACCTGAGAGTTTTACAGGCGTCTTCTCTTGATTCTGAGGGGTGTTAACTAGAAAAGTTGGACTTAGAAAATTGTGGGTCATCACTTTTTTGTGGATTAACCTGTACATTTCCGTAAAATACTCAAATATACATTGTTTGTATAATGAAATACGTACCAACCTTTTACAGTGTATAACTGTCATTATAAATTATGCACATAATTACGGCTTTAGGAGATTTGGGTAGAAATCTAAGCTCAGGACTGTTTCAAAATGAGTACCGGCTGAGTACGCTTGGCAGGGGAAAAAATTCTCCGGTGAGCGTATTTCGAGACCTTAAAATTCTAGATAAATTATTGTGCTGTATTTAGACCTGACAGATATACAGGCATGAAAGTCAGTCTTATTTGAAAACGAGCAAATAGGACGAAAGCCACCAAAATTTATATATTTTTAGGGACTTCAAATGCATTTTTAAAGGTTTGCAAAGCTCAAAAAAATCAGGAAACTAGCTAAACCGATGAAGACTTTCATGCTTGGTTATATTTAGAGCCAATGTCTTTGCTCGTATTTCATCTCCAAACTTTTCCAGGATGGTGACACAAATTTTTGGCGCTCTATTAGGAAGCAGCTGTAAGTGCTGTTGTTTAATTTTACATTTTATAAAAGCTACTGCTATAATTTTGAATGTGAAGTCCCCCTGTGTGTTTCTTAGGTGTATTCAGGCATGAGAAATTTCAGCTTTTTTTTGTGCTGAGCAATTTTCAGTAAGTTTCCGGTTTTTTATTTTTTGGCACATCTGACTTCAGTTTTGAACTTATGGCAGGTCTTAACATGAAAATTCAGAGGAATCTTAAAGCAACCTCAAAATGTTCAGCTTATTTTCAGAAAAATCCATTCTATTTTTTTTTTGTTCAAAATACTTTTCAGATTTTTTTGTTCAAAAATACTTTTCAGACTTTTTTGTTCAGGGCCACTCTCATGCCTGTCAGTTGCTTTGGCTCGGATTTCACCAGACAGGTAAGCCAGAATAAGTTGTTTCTTGATTTATTAAACCTAACCCCAAATTTAGATAAGCCACTGTTTTTTGGTGGTCACTTATAATTTTTCTTTGTTGCATTTCTGATAAAATATCAATCATCTCGATTCAATGCAGGTCGTGCCCTGCCAGAGTGGATTTATACAAAAGTCTGAGTCTCTTTATCAAATGGTTAGGATTTTTGTAATATTTATAATCTACTCTGCTGTCCACTTTTTTTAACCATGCCAGTCCCTCGTTTCTTGAGGTCATACCAAATAGAAGCGATAACAGTCCTGTACTTGACGCTCCAATTAGATTTTGGTTTATTTGTAGTAGGATCTTTATTTTGATATATAGCGTTAGTATTTTTTAACATGGCCGCGTAAGCTGCTTTAACTTCAGGCGTGAGGGAACTTTCTTTCAAGTCTATGAAAACTAGCAAATTCCAAAGTCCGCGTCTTCCTACGCATTACTCTCCCTCGACCACTACGTCATTTTCAAAGATTTTAACCACTTTATTACCGAAGGTCAGCTCACCTTTTTTCTTATTATAGTATAGTCCGAATACTGGGTCCGTGTCTTTGGGATTTTCGAAAAATTTTACCAAGAAATATTTAGCAGTGTCTCCAATATTTTCATCAGGTAACAAACTATCGAGGGACCTTAGCGTTGTGATATTAGGAAGCTCAGGTGGGGTAGAAATGCATCTAGCTTGCACCGCGGAATATGTAGGAGCGAGTTTTGGACCGGTGCTCGTTGTCGCTTATTCAGTTTTGGAGTGTTGTGGAATTCGCATTGTAGGAGTTACAGCCGGGCTTGAATATTGGGCGACGCTGTAATCGGGAGATGTTTTGACTCGGTGCAGGGGAGGGTGAGAGAGCCAGTGATTCGTAGTTGTCACTATATTCTTGGTCACTTTCTTCTTCTTTGTAAAATTTAATCGGCATAGTTTGGGTGGCTAGAGTGTTTTTAATCAGGTTAGTTTGCGTGGCTAGAGTGTTTTTAATGGGTGTAGATTGCGTGGTTGCACCCAAAACAGACTTCGGTTTCAGGGTGCTTACTACAGGTTTAAAAAATTCTTATAGCGATTCTTCTTGCTAACTCTTCCCCAAACGCTGATTTAAAATTTTTTTAGTTAAACGTCGTTTGAGTTTTGTGATTAAACGTTTTGTCTCCATTCTTTTGTTTAATAGGCAAAAACGAACGTTTATATCTGCCCTCGTTTAACGTTTTGTTAATTGCTAAAAATCCGTAAGGCTTTTTCCAAAAACTTTGACACAGCGTTTTAAATTCTAAAAATTCCATGTCGGGGCCAACATTATTTTCGTAAACGTGTTTCAAATTTAACTTACTCACCGGAAAAAGAATAATTAAATTTGCATTGTCTCTAACCATTTGTTTAGGAATTCTCGTGTAGGACTGAGTGCAATAAAAAACATCGGCATTCAAATGGCGTCTTTGGGCAAAGTAGCACTCAATGTTTTTTTGTTTATCTAAAAGGCAGTCATCAAACAGAATCAGGTTTCTAAATTTTGGATCCAGTTCTTCGGGCGAATTAAATCTATTTGAGAAACGTGAAAAAATGTGTCATCCCTTCCAATTTTTTCCTCAATTTCGGTAAATATAGACTGCAATACTTTGTACTTTGGTTGACACAAAGTTTTACTGTAAATAAATAATCTGTCATAATCCAACCATCGTTCGTTACAGTTGAAATTAAACAGTAAATTAGTTTTTACACAATTTGCGGGCCCTATAATAACACATCTGATATTTGAAGGTAAGAATGGGTGATTGTTTGGTTCTTTTTTGGGTACAAAAAAGTCATAGTTTTTAGTTTCCATCATGTTTTTTATTTAGACATTTTTTTAATGTTTACAGAGATACTAAACTCGTAAATTTTTCATCCGAAAACTTGCGGCTGGAGACGTCGGGTTGCACCGCACCATATTCAACGGTGCACTACAACTTCACGTTACTGGGAGAATCATTGGTAACGTATACTGCATTAATTATCCCGGTAACTTCCGTCAAGTTTAAAGCACTGTAAGATGGTAAGTTAAACCATGGTTTATCTATTACGTTTTTGTTAAGTTTACCTTTTGTTTTGTGTATACTTTCGTAAACCCAAGTTCTAAGACATAGCGGTTTATCGCAGTAGCTTGCCCTGGAGTAACAGGGAGAAGCTGGGTGCATAGTATTAGGATAATTGAACATGGTCAAGGAAACTGGTTTCTGATCTTCACACTTCTCCAGTTTTTTGCAGCTGTACCGTTTAAGATATTTCAATAATTTTTCAGTTTCCGGTTCGCTGGGCAAAATCCAACCTTTATATTTCGATTTTTCGTTTGAAAAAGGATTTCCCGTACCCTTTAAATCATTAAACTGTATGGAAGGAAACAAGTTATACTTTAAACCATCGTTAATTTTAATTCCTTTATCATCTTTAACTTTCAGCAAGTTTTTTTGCAATAGATTGGAGAGATTTGTTTGCTAGGTTGGTTGAGACATCTTGAGGTTTATCTATATATCTTTTTTTAATATTAAAAATAAATGGGGATCAATCTACCGAGTAAATTAATTTGAAGCAATTCATTAAAGAACCAGTTTGTGAGAATAAGAGGTGCAATAACCTGAGAAATAAAAGAAAATATAACTGCCACGATTGGAACTTGAACCCAGAAAAGGCGCTTACGAAGTCTGGATATTAAAAGTGCGCGTATGTTCACGGTTCTAGTCCCTGTTGGGACAATTATTATTTTTTTCCTTTTTTTTTGAGATTATTGCAACTTGTATCCTCACAAACCAGGTCTTTACTGCATGTTGTTACATTCCTTACTCGTTTTTTGATTCGTAATTTTAAAAAAAGTTGTCTGTTAATAAGTTTGGACAATTGTTGAAAAGGATGAATGGGAAAGGGGGTGAAGTGGTGGGGATCGGTCTGAGAGGGCAGCCTGGGCTAGGGTACATCTTAACCCCCGAAAGCAACTACGATATGCTGAATAAACGTTTAACTAAAGTAGGAGCAGCTATAAATTCTGAAGACGTGGTAAATTATTCTCAGATTGATACTCTGCCAACGAAAATTCAGATACTTAAAACCGACTTGCCTCCTGGTATTACTCATCTCAGCAATGAGTTGGCTTCCACCGTTTCTAGCATCAAACAAAATGCTTTATACTTAGATGAAGCTGACGGGAATTTTTACGCCAAGAAGAAGCAAATTAAGGAAATTGCTTTTCCCAGACACGCTGCTTATGCAGCGTCGAAAGTATACGTTGACAGAAATTGCTTATTACAGGACGACGAAAAAGCGTACTTCAACGCAACCCACAAGCAGATTAGAAATTTAAGCGAACCTACTTTGGCGAATGATGCTGTTACTAAAGTATTCGTCGACAATGATTGCTTGTTACAAGAAGAACAGAAGAGCACTATAATGCGGCGAACAAACAGATTAGAAACCTAAGCGAACCAACTTTGCCGAGTGACGCAGCTACGAAGAAATTCGTGCATAGTTTTTAATTTCCATCCCGTTTTTTACTTACACATTTATTTAATGTTTACAGAGATACTAAACTCGTAAAGTCTTCATCCGAAAACTTGCCGCTGGAGACGTCGGGTTGCACCACACCATATTCAACGGTGCACCACAACTTCAAGTTACTGGGAGAATCATTGGTAACGTATACTGCATTAATTCTCCCGGTAACTTCCGTCAAGTTTAAAGCACTGTAAGGTAGGTAGGTTAAACCACGGTTTATCTATTACTTTTTTGTTAAGTTTACCTTTTGTTTTGTGTATACTTCCGTAAACCCAAATTCTAAGACATAGCAGTTTATCGCAATCCTTTGCCTTTTCGCAAGAGGAGTAACGGAGAAGCTGCGTGCATAGAATTAGGATAATTGAACATGGTCAAGAAAACTGGTTTCTGATCTTCACATTCAATCTCTAGTTTTTTGCAGATGTACCGTTAAGATTTTTCAATAATTTTTGAGTTTCCAGTTCACTGGGCAAAATCCATTTTTTATATTTCGATTTTTCGTTTGAAAAAGGAGTTCCCTTACCCTTTAAATCGTTAAACTGTATGGAAGGAGACAAGTTATACTTTAAACCATCGTTAATTTTTGTTCCTTTATCATCTTTAACTTTCAGCAAGTTTTTTTGCAATAGATTGAGGAGATTTGTTTGTCAGGTTGGTTGAGACATCTTGAGGTTTTTCTATATACCTTTTTTTAATATTTAAAAAAAAAATGGGGATCAATCTACCGAGTAAATTGATTCGAAGCAATTCATTAAAGACCCAGTTTGTGAGAATAAGAGTTGCAATAACCTGAGAAATAAAAGAAAATACAACTACCACGATTGTAACTTGAACCCAGAACAGGCGCTTACTAAGTCGGGGTATTAAAAGTGCGAGCATGTTCAGGGTTCTAGTCCTTGTTGGGACAATTCTTTTTTCTTTTATTTTTTTTGATTATTGCAACTTGTATCCTCACAAACCAGGCCTTTAATGCATGTTGTTTCATTCCTTACTCTTTTTTTATTTGTATATTTAAAAAAAGATGTCTGTTAATAAGTTTGGAACAATCGTTGAAAAGGATGAGAGGAGAAGGGGGTGAAGTGGTGGGGGTCGGTCCGAGAGGGCAGCCTGGGCTAGGGTACATCTTAACCCCCGAATACAACTACGATATGCAAAATAAACGTTTAACTAAAGTAGGAACAGCTATAAATTTTGAAGACGCGGAAAATTATTCTCAGATCGATACTCTGGCAACGGAAATTCAGAAACCTAAAACCGACTTGCCTCCTGCTATTTCTCACATCTCAACGATGAGTTGGCTTCCGCTGTTTCTACCATCAAACAAAATGCTTTATACTTAGATGAAGCTGACGGGAATTTTTACGCCAAGAAGAAGCAAATTATGGACATTGCTTTTCCCAGACACGCTGCTGATGCGGCGTCGAAAGTATACGTTGACAGAAATTGCTTATTACAGGACGACCAAAAAGTGTACCTTCAACACAACCCACAAGCAGATTAGAAATTTAAGCAAACCTACTTTGGCGAATGATGCTGTTACTAAAGCATTCGTCGGCAATAATTGCTTGTTACAAGACGAAGAGAAAGAGCACTTTAATGCGGCGAACAAACAGATTAGAACTTGCCGAGTGACGGGGCTACGAAGAAATTTGTGCATGACAACGGTTTCACGCTGATCAGTTTCAGCATGAAAAGCCCTTTGGAAAAAGCGAGCGATTGGTTCGTTAATTCCGGTTCCCTCTCGAGCTTCGTGTGTTCAGATTTAATTCATAAAGCAATTTTCTACTGTAGCGATCCGAGTGTTCCGCTAATTGCTAAATGTAAAATAGGTACGAAAGCCCTTTACTTTATGAAAATAAAGAAAGAACATTCGACAATGTGAAAATCCTCACATAATAGAACAAATTTGCCCATCGCGGTAGAGGCATTCGAAGAGTTTCACCCAGAAGATGTTTATTTCCAGTTAGATTTACTTGTAACTTTTCATTAGATGACTCGTCTCATCCTATCTAAAACAGCTTCGCAATTACGTGCCTTAGAGAAGGCGCTTAAAAAAAATAGGCAAAATTGGCCGCACCAAATTTGGTCAAAATTTTGTACGCGTTCGTAATTGTATTTAATTCCCGGTCCCAAGTAGTTTACCACAGGCCAGGGAAGACCCATGTTGCCAAAACTATCGAAATAACAAGCTTCTCCGGAAACGGTGGAATAAGCTATCCAGTGACTTCTGTCTCCATCGTGGAAATCTTCCAAGTTTACTATTCCATTTTCACCAGTAGGCCAAAGTTTTAAAGGAAGTTCTAAAAGTACCTCTGAATTTTGGAATTTTCTTTACTCTACCCAATCCATTTAAATTGAAGTTCGTTAAGGTTTCTTAAAGTCGATTAAACCTTGGGTGGTCTTAAGTAAAGACCTCTGCCACGGGGCGATTTTTTTTTTTTGCTTCTTTTTTTGTTTAATTTTTTTTCTTCGAGCCGGAACCTTCCACTTGCTTGTGATATCGCACTAGTTCAGCTAGAATTTTTGCATAGTTTTGTGACTTTTTAATGGCGGATACCATCCTCGCTGTCCCACCCGCCAATCCACCAATCCCGGCTAGAATCGGTCCTAACATTGCCAGCGACAAAAATCCTCCTTTCTTTTTTCGTGATCTTGTTTTGAGCGCCATATTATCTTTTTTATTATTATTATTATTTAATAAACATCTTCGACTTTGCCTCTGTCTAACTTTAGATTCATTTTCCTGTTCCCAATGAACAGAGCGTGACAGGTAGTATTAGCCGGTACTGCTGCTCTAAACTTCAGTTTGACTTGTACGTCCACGATTCCTGATTGAAACCTCTCGGACTGTTTGGAGCAATCCAACACCACGAGAGGATAGGCTTTCTTGAACTGAAGCAAATCGAAACTCAAGTCGTTGGTGTCGTAGCACAGCTGCCTAAATTGCTGTGTCATTCTGTACACGCCGACGTACTCTCCAGTAACATAATTTGAGGCGGTTAGTTCACAAGTGGTGTAAGTCCATTCAAGTCCATTTTGAGATAATTAAGGTTAGACAAACGAACCCATTATAAAAATCACTGTTAAGTAATACTTAATGGTGAAAGGTGAGGCATTTGAGTCAGCTATAGTACGTGAAACTGTGAAGACTGCAAACTTAATATCCCAAAATCATGGGCGTGGCAGCTATCTACTCACCACCCCAACAATAGCATGTTGAACACAGTAAAAAATAATAATTTTTTTTATTGCATTTCTGGACTGTGCAAGTGAGTCTAAGCAACTTTCCCTTTTACACCACCCATGTAACTGTAACCTTTGGCCCTATATGTATAGAGTTAAGTGGGCACTTAGAAAAAAAAGGAAGGACCCTGTGGACTTAGGCAAAAAAGTGCAAAAATATAAATTTTTTTAATTAAATTTCTGGACTCTGCAAGTAGTTCTGAGAAACTTTCCCTTTGACACCACACGTCTATCTCTGTAAGTTTAGATTTTAGTATAGGCATCTATTGGGCTTAGAAAAATTCTGTGACTTGCACCACCTGTGCCCCAAACTTGGACACATTTTCGTTTAGTGCACAAGAAGATAGCTGCTATCTCCGGGCCAAAAACTGAAACTAGGAGATACACCACTTATGAACTATTAGAAAAAGATATTACGATTCGGAAAATGTACCTAACTCAGTTTTTTCGAAAAGTGGATTTACACCACTTGTGAACTAACCGCCTCATTTGTGTTCAAATGATCTTTCTGAATTTACAGTCACGTGAGCATCTTGCAGCCTGCAGTGATCGAACACGCAAGGATTTTTAACTAAAGAGTCCTGCCTGTTAGTTCGAAAAGCTAGAACTATGAACTATCCACCTAGGTTTTTCAACAGTGGAAGTAGTCAGCACGCGCCAGGTGAAGCTGGTATTTTGAGGGAGCACGCAGCTATCGTAATGCCAGTGCCTAAATCCTAAATCCACCATCGCTCAATGCTCGATTAGATTGTAGAGTTTAGGTTTCTGCTCGTCCGAGGCAGTGACATGTGGAACGATCCAGCTGATGCTATTTAGAACGACTTTGCCATTGGCCGCTGCTTTGAAGATGGCATTCGTTTCGCTCGCTCGCATGAATGTGAGCACGTGTTTAGTTCCGTAGATTATCTTATCGTAATTTTTGAAAAATCCCATGACGTGTTTCAGAGGGATGGCGAATGTAAAGCTTCCCTTGGGAGTTGTTTCAACGATGATGGACGCGTGCCGCTGTTTGTATCCCAAGTTGTCTGTTAGTTCAGCAGCGACTGAAGCCACACTATCCAGCACCCAGCACTGGCCGAGCAGAGCTGGTTGCTCCTACGAGCCGTAGGTGAGCAGTTTTTTTTAATATTAGAGTTAAAATAAATCCTTTCCCTTTTTCCAAACACAGGCATTTTTATCCTTTTTTAAATTAATTCGTAGATCTCAAATGAAGTTGCACCGTGAGCGTCTCACCACTTAAATCCAATAGCTTGTTGGTCTGAGATGTAAGCCAAACTCTTATACTTCTGATTAACTTTGTAGTAACTGGGAGGTAAATTAAATTATGCGGGGACTCTATGATTTTGAAACTGGGCCGTGAATTGGGATAAAAGGTGTATAAAGTGAGCTGAGTGTCGCTGTGAATTGCCGATGATATCCACGTGTACGAAAATTGTGTTGATGCTCATAATGTCGACTGTATTTTGACTTTCTCGACTTCTCATGTAGTTGCCCAAGTCAAAACCCAAAACTGGAGCCAAACTCTTTTCACCCGAAAAAGATATTCCGTAATTCGGATCAGTAATTATCAAGTTGGTTCTTAAAGTTTTTAGATTCGGAAGAATGGTAATGGCATCCTTGCTGTGGCCATTCGAATCTATCGCCGACTTGAGAAATTTGTTCAAATCTCGATTTCATAAGCACCGGGACTTACTAACACTTTGTGCCATGAAGCGCCAGCATCTGTAGTGTACTGAATTTCGTTATTTCTCGAGGTGATGTTGTGAATGCTGTTATAAGTATCTAAATTAGGCAGAGCCCATTCGCAATTTTTTTCAGAGTCCAAAAGAATGGGTGTGTTTAGATTAATTTTCAAGTCGGAGTCTTTGCCGGTGAGAATAATCGAACAGGAATCCATGCTGTCTTTTTTTTGAAAGAGATGAAAAAGATTGTACTGTAGTAAAAAAGAGCAACCGTAAAGATGAAACATTGCTTCAAATGAAAACGTTCGACTCCTAACCAGCCGAAGGCCCCAGTTTCTACAACTTCACGAAACAACAGACCGATGGAGATTGTGTTTTGCGATGTATGTGGTACAAAAAAAGCTTACTTCGTCAAAGCAGGGAAGGGACTCGTGAACAAAATCATAGATGATTTGCCCGTTGAAATACATTTATCAGGGTATCAATACTGCGGTCCTGGAACTCAGCTGAAGAAGTGACTGGAGATCCTAGAATAAATTAACTAGACGAAGCTTGCAAAGAACAAGATATAGCTTACGCCGAGAGCTCGAACTTAAAAGATCGCCATGCCGCCAATGAAGTTCTAATTTCAAAAGCTCAAAGGGTAAGAGAAGATCCATCACTGGCATGGTGGGAAAAGCTAGCCGCTTCCCTCGTTAAGAAAATCATGAAAACAAAACTCAAGTTCGGAATGGGAAATAAAAAAAATGGATCAACTCGTAAACGAACTTCACAAACTGACGCAGAAAAATTTTCCGAGACGGAAGGTGATTGTAGTGGGCCTAAACGATCTATGGCAGGCTGACTTGGTTGGCAGAGATGTTACCGAAGCTTACAAGAAAATACAATAAAAATTTCAAAGCGCTACCATAACATCAACATGTACTCTATGTACTCTGAGAAGAAAGCGAGCGTGGTTAACCGCTTCAACAGAAAACTGAAAACTCGAATGTGGAAAAAATTCACCAGGCAGGGGAATTACAAGTGGATTCACATTATCGACGAGTTGGTTTCACAATACAATGACACGGTTCATTCCACCACAAAACTGAAACCTAGGGAAGTAACCAGACATCATGAACCATTGCTGAGATGAACTAGCCCTAAACAACTGCTGAAGAAACCCAAGTTCACCGTAGGAAATAAAGTCAGGATCTCTAAAGTTAAAAAAATTTTAAACAAAGGATATTTGCAAAATTTTACCAATGAAGTATTCACGATCCGTGAAGTGCAAAAAACCCAACCAGTCACGTATCTTTTAAAGGATGAATCGGGTGAACCGGTGCTCGGAGGTTTCTACGAACAGGAAATTAAAAAAAACCCAAGTTCCAGATTTATTTCTAGTGGAGCAAGTATTACGTAAAAAGAGGGTAAAGGATGGAAAAATGCTTTATTTCGTTAAATGGAAGGGCTATGACTCCAAGTACAACAGTTGGACAGATAGTTTAAGCTGAATTCACGTGCCCATAAGCTAGAGTACTGACTGCATCGTCGCAGACCCATCTCTAGGGACTGAAAGCAAACTTGTTGATGGTGATGGTTTTTAGTTCGTGCGCCTCCGAACGAATGTAAGACCCCAGAGTTCTCACGATTATTAAACAGCGCATTCTTGTACGTTTCGTGCACCACTTGTGCTGTTTTCTTAATGCCTTTGCAGGCCATCTTGTTCTTCCCATCCGATTGTAAAACGCTGTAAAGCTTCGACTTTAACCCTACCAACTTGGAAATTGGGCACCCCGCGCTCTCGTCTTTCATCTTCCCCAATACTTTTTTGTTGATGTTGGAGTGTAGAAAATGATCTTTTGGGTAGTCGGATGTGTCGAACAACGACGCATCTTCTTCCATATCTTTGTAAATATCATCCATTTCTATCGAATAATATAAACTATCCGTATCCATGACTAGGAGTTTACATCTCTCTGGTCTGTACTTTTTCATCATGTGGTCGTAGTGAAAGCGGTAGACTAATAACTTTGATAATTTCAAGATGCTAAACCCAACCACGATGGGCTTATTCAAGAAGATATTTGCGGGAGTCTTTGTAAATATTACCAAATCCTCGCTTAGAGAAGTGAAACTCGTGGTGTGGGGGTGGGACGCGTACTTGATAGCTTTCTCTTTTGCCGTTGCTATCAAGACGTTGTTTCTCTTGCGCTTGTTCTCTATCGTCTTACCGAAAATCGAATTATTTTGCAGTTTGTAGAGGTTTTTGTCAAAATCTTTATTAGCTGCTTGCCGTTTTTCGTTATTAAACTCTATGTAAGGTTTCAGCCAAGGCGCTTGCTTGAAGCTGATCGCTCTGTGTACTTTCTTGAGAACCATGCCGAGAGAGATATAGTATTTCAAATTCCTATAGTGCACCACATAGTTTGTCTTTGAGAGAAGGTTAGTTGTTTAGGCCTTTTCTGTATGTTAGCCGCAAGTCCTCGATTGCCCGACAGTTGAAATGAGAAAGTATACACTTTGTGATTTTCATGTGCTCTGGGGCTAACGGGAAATCATTGTGCGATGCATGAAGCATCTCCGGGTATTCCAAGTCCACTTTTAATATCAGCCCCGTGTCACTCTGATCTCCGTAATTGTCGAGATTTATATCCTCGAGCTGGTCTTACGGAACCCATTCGTACTCGCCAGTCGGTAGATACTCACACATTACACAACCGAACAAGTTGTTGCAGTCCAAAAATATGATGTAAGAATTCTTTTCTCAGGGTTGAAGGTAGATGGTATATACGGGTTGTTTGCTTTAGCGTATCTTCTAGCTATAAACGAGACACCGCCTTTTATACCCTTTTCCACCAAAGATGCATGTTAATGTTAGTGAAGAGATAGAAAGACACTCCCGTCCTCTTGAGCGCCGCGTCCCAAGATAGGGAAGGTGTAGAAATGTAATGGGAAGAGTCCAATCCGTAACTAGCCAAACTAGTCACTCTAAAGTTTTCAAAGACATCGGCTAAAAGCCCGACGTCCGTGCACAAATACAGGTCATGGTAATCTCCAAACGTTTTGCATTTGCCTAAAACCCAAATCTTCATCGCGTGTTGATAAGATTCAGAGCAGATCGCTCCTTTCAACGAGGTAAATGCCGACATGGGAGGGAAACACTTCTCCTCAAACACTTCCACATTTGTCAGGTATTCGTACGGAAACACGCCTTTTTGCCTAAGACCTTGTACAAGCTCCATCGATTCAACTTCGAAAAGCTTGTCCATGATGTCGAAGCGCTTCAAGTTCGAAGCTAGAGTTTCCAATGATGCCGTCATAAACGCTAGACTATCTATGAAATTAAAACCGCATAATTTCATGCTGCTGATTCTTTCCTTGTTCTTAGTGAAAATCCTGACATTATGCAGAGCCTTCAAATCTTTAAACGAATTCAAACCCTTCACGACGAAATGACTGTCGTATTTTTCGAAATTATGCATAACAACTGCTATGTTTTTGTTCAAAGTGTAAGAAAAGTTACACTTGCTGTGCGCGGCTCCTCTAAATTCACCGGTGATGTGGTTGTGGTCTCGCACTTTCATAAATCTGTTAAACTTTTCTTGGGGTAGGGTAAATGCTCCTTGTTTGCAGATATGGCACATCGCAGCATCTTTGTACAGCAACCCTGTTCCTTGGTTAAATGTTTCATTCGTTGCTTGTGGGACGTTAGCCACTATCATTTTTTGCTCCTCTAATATAGATTCGAAGAAAACTTGCACGCAGTCTACTCCTCTGTATAACTTTTTAGAAAATACTCCATCTAAGTGGTTAACAATCACGTAGGCAAAACTGCAAGCTTGGTGAATGAGGTTAACTCTGGTGTATGTATCGTTTCCATCGCAACTGGAGACTGGGTGCAGCGCCGCTTCAAAGTACACGTAAGCTATGTACAACCTTTTGAGTTAGTTCTTTAAATGCTTAAACCGGATAACGTCATTGTTGGGTAATGTCGTATTTTGATACGGAACTCCCACGCAAGAAGGAAGGTGGTAGTTTTCATACCTGAAAGGATTTTGAAAACCGTGTAAGCAATGCCTGCAAAAATACTTCAAGCGCTTGTTGGGGTTGAAACTCGCGATGAATTTGTTGAAGTCTTTTATCGTCACGTAGTGTCTGTTGAGAAGAAGAAAGTCGACATGGTGCTTACTTTCAACTAAGGAACTCACGCGATAAATGCAAGGCTCGTCATCTTCGAAACCAAAAACATATACCGATATGTTGTTGGCTTTTTCAAACACCGCGATTTTGGATAAAGGAACGGGGTCCAACACACCTACAACTAACTCGTGCTCATGAGACAGATAATGTTTTGTATCCCAATCATGTTGCGAAGATGGAATGGGGTGTATACTAGCCAACACGGACCACAGAAAAAATCTATCATCTTCACTAAGCACATTAACCAGTATATCGGGACCTAGTTTGAGGTTGTTGGGAAGTGCTACGTAACCTTTCCCCGCAAAAGGTGTAGAAATTCCAACGCATAGGTCGGTGCACACGCATTGCTTGACAACCCATCCACTTCCTTCTACGGCAAACTGTCCAATACTATGCAGAATCTTATTGGACGTTTCCAAAAGAACCTTCTTGCTCCCCACTCTGGTCAGCATCGAGTTAAAATAAGCCTTAATAGCTTCCAATTATCCGTCGCTTTTTCGAAGAGAATGCATAATCCAATTTGAGGTTTTTTGTTTACCATAAGACGTTGACATTGTTCTAAAAGATTCCAATATTTGTCCTCGTATTGTTCTAACAAAATCAAGGGCTCGTAATGCATTTCATCCTGAGTAAAATCCCGCATGAATTTAAGAAGCATCTGTTGAAAGCATCGCGCACTAGATCAAATCCTCCTAATTCTAAACTGAAAGGCCTCACCTCGAGTTCGATATTGTCTGTCACCTCCGTCTTGTCTTTCAAATCGTAAATCATGTAGACAAGGCCCAGTTATTCTGGTATCCTCTATTATAGGCACGACTAGAGATCTGACATTGTTGACAATGAGGTCGAAATTTGCCGGTATTTGAGAAATTATTTCTTTCTTCAACACAGGTTTCAGTTTGGGAAAAGACAATTAGGTCTCTTTTTTGAAGACTCCAATTTCCAACGCACGTTGTTTACAGCCCCACCACACTTGTGCTGTTTATACGCGAGCTGATCAGAGTAAGTCACACTACACGATTTGCAGCTCACGTTACATTTTCCTTCGTGACGCCTTTCGTGTCACCGTTTATACTTAACGTCTTTTATACCTGAAAGTCTTTTCGCAGTATTGACACAAGAAAATCTCATTATCAGACATCTCTCGTTTTTTTCTTCATCAATCATCTTTGGTCCTTTTTTTATCTACCGAAACCATCTCTTCGTTCGTCGGAAGAGATGAATGTGAAATCCTGGTATGAACCGTAGCTTTTGCTAAATCGGGAAAATATTTCCGACAAGCTTTGCAGGAATATGCACATTCAAACTTGATTTTTTCAAGCGTGATCATTTTTCCATCGCATCGGTCGTTGTGCGCCAAAACTTCATCGTAGGAAGAAACGAGTCCTCCGCAATCGAGACAAGCAAAGTTTAAAACGCAAGACTTCTGCAAATGACTTTCCACCTCTTCTCGCGATAAAAACTCAACCTTGCATTTCTCGCACTGGAACCTCGAGACCACCTTGTACTTGACAGCCATGGTTGATATGAAGATTGACGTAATTATCCGTGCCTTTTATACCCACCGCTCGTATCAAATGATCCATGCGCTAGAAAGTCACAACCCTCATCCGTAAAAAAAAAATACGCGTAACCTGTGAAAAAATGCTCACCGTGCTTTAAAAAAAAAACAATCCACAAAAAATATTCAAATAGCACGGGTTTTCCTGATGAATAACCCAACGAGTTACACACAGGACACTTTTTTAAATGCAAAAAATAGCAGAGGGCCTGCAGGGGGGACCGGGGGTTGCTCAAAAGGGCCTGCTTTCTACCAAATCCTTTACTACTGGTGTGGAGTCGTCACTTGTGTGTTCCACAATGGCCACCTTCAATTTAGGTTCATGTCTTTATGTTAACCATACCCAGATACCCCTTTAACTACCTAATAGGCTGTCCCATCAATTGTATATAGTATTATGTTACACCACGTGACTTCCTGTTAACTCTGTATAAATACTACCACTTACAGGAAGTAAAACAGTCTTATCAGCTGTAGCCTACATTCTGGTAGTCCGTGTGTTTCATTACCATTGGTGCCCACGCTGGGCTTAGGTGTGTCCAAGCCAAGGACATCACAGTTGGTGACGAGCCCGGTACCATTGGTAATCATTTAAATTTAAGCTTAAACTGATAGGTTTTCAACCACATCTTTGCTCCATATTTGTGGTAAGTTGCACATTTTTTTTTCATTTTGGCAATGAAAATTAGTGCTCTGAATTCCTATCAGAGTTTAAACTTTTTCAAACAGTGTTATTTTGTCGTGGTAGTGAATTGTGGTACGAAAATGATAATAGTTAAATTTAGTACCTATCAACTAGAACCGAAGTGGGCAATTGGATTTATTATGGTTAATTTTACCTTGGCAGTGTTCTAGAGCAACGCACTGGCGTGTCCGCCCAGGCAGTATTATAAACCTGAAGACCCGAAAAATGCGCTGCTAATTTAACCCTATTAAATTCGATTGTGCCATTGCCCATATTCAGGCTGGTGTGAGCCGGTGTAAAATTTAACACCGTAGGTTTATGCTTAAACTTAGTGAAATCTGGTCTGTGCTGAGGCTTGGGCCAGAAGTGTTGGTTTCGTAAAACGTTGCAATATGGTGAACGTAGAAACATTTTTTTCAAAGCCTAGTCCCTTTAAATTTAACTTGTAGGCAGTTAATTTACAAAACTAGGTAGGCTACAATCAAGCTTGATTTATTTATGTGTTTAAATAAGTGATCGGTAGTCTTGAGTGCTCCAGTGCAAGTAAAACCTTGCAAGGTAAACAGGATTGTAATTAAATTAAATTTAATTTAATTTTGTATGCCAAAGACAGGTGTCGGTAGCAAACCACCTGAAACTGCTAAAAGTAGCAGTGAAAGTGAAGCTGAAAATAATTCAGTAGTGAACGCAAGCAATTTAACTTTAAATTTTGAATCTAGTGATAGTGAAGACGACATCATCATGGGTTCGTCTAAGGCCACTGGTTTATTTTCGGAATTCGATTGTGAGTCCGATACATGGGAGAAATACTCCAACCGAATTAGTTACTATTTTGAAGCTCAAGAAATACCAGCAACCAAGCAAGTAAATTTTCTAATGGCATCTGTAGGCCAGAAAATATTTGACAGGATATTGAATATAATTTCACCTGATTTGCCTGACTCATTAACTTTTGACGAACTCGTTAAAAAAGTATTAGACGACATCGACCCAGTGCCCTGTGTGGTGTCTGAGCGTGTTAAATTCTTTAGAAGGTCGCAGAAATCAGATGAGAGTATCGGGGAATATTTAGCTACACTAAAGCTAATGACGAAGTATTGTGACTTCGCTAAAATTAAAGATATTAACAGTGAAATGATTAGGGATCGCCTAATAGGGGGGATCCAATCTGAAGTCATTCAATGCGAGTTGTTATAGCAGATTCTGGATTCAAAGGCTACAACATCCTCAGCTTTATCCTTAGAATCTGCTGAAACAGACCAAAGCGTTTTGGGAGAGGCCATTCTAGCGCTGTTAATTATGTAGCTAAAAAATCTAGCAAACCACTAAGTAGGCCTAAATCCACTAAGGATTATATTTGCTATTGCAGCGGCAAATCCGGCCACGTGAAAACACGTTGTAAATATCGCGAATATACTTGTGGCAGATGCCACACTGTCGGCCATTTAAAAGCCGTGTGCAGAAAAGCTAGCCATGCAAATAGAACTTCAAAAACACTCGACCACCCTAAAGCAAGTTCTAGCTCAAATTTTAAGGCTAGGCCGAAGTCTAAACAAAAGTATAGCTACAAGAAACGCGTTAACAAACTAGAACGCGATAGTTATTGCGATAGTGAAGAAGAGCAGGATGTTGTTGCCGAAAATTCAGAGTCTGGTTCCGGGTCTGATAGTGATTCAGACAACGACTATCTTGTGCTGAAAAATAATACTCTTGGACTGAGTCAGGCTGCAGACCAGATTTCAATTCCCCTACAAACCAACAAAATAGTAGTAGTATAGTTAATTGTATGAAAATCCATAAATGGAAAATGCCAGTCTGCCTAAATGGTGTCAAGCTAGAAATGGAACTTGACTATGGGGCAGACGCATCCATTATCCCTATTGAGTGGCATCAAAAATATTTTGCGGACTGTCCTTTAAAACTAAGTGCGTACTCGATACACTCATACACTGACGGAATTGAGAACACGATTTACACTAAGTCTGAAGATTGAAGTTCAAGGTCAAATCAAACATTTGGATGCTTTAGTTTCAAATTTATATAAACCTGCATTAATGGGAAAGGATTGGCTTTCTATTTTTCGAGGTAATTTTCATCCATTTTACGACCTACAAACGAAAGTGAAACCAAAGAAACGTGTAAAGAAAATTAAAACTAGCATAACACCAGTTAACACTTCCGAAATAGTGAAGGGTTTCCCTGAGCTATTTTCTGAAGGCATGGGTAAGTTTAATAATTTTAAAGCCAAAATTCATTTAAAATCTGATGCCAAGCCTGTGTACTGTCGTGTAAGACTACTTCTGTTAGCACTCAAAGAAAAGGTTAACCAAGAAATTCGTAGATTGGTTGGCCTTGGAATTCTAGAGCCCGTGGAAACTTCTCAGTGGTCTATGCCGATCGTAACAGTTCACAAACCGGATGGCCAAATCTGGGTGATAGGTGATTATAAGACCACCGTGAACCCCCAATTGGAAGTCGACCACTATCCGGTTCCCACGGCCGCAGAATTATTTAGTGAATTAGCAGGCAGTGACACTTTTTCCCTTATCGATCTTAAGGATGCATTTCTGCAAATTGAACTCGATAAAGAGTCACAAGAAGTTTTAACAATAAATGCACCCCTGGGTCTGTTTAGATGGCTGGAATTTTCCAGAGAGTAATGACTCAAGTCACCAGTAAAATCCCCAAATGTCTTCCGTTTTATGATGACATCCTGGTGAGCAGGAAGGGGGGTGAGCATGACGAATCGTTAAACAAACTGTTAAATGCTTTACAAGATGCAAGAACCAAACTTAAGATCGAGAAGTGCAAACTGTCGCAGCCTGAATTAAAATATTTAGGCCACATGTTAAGTGCAGAAGGCCTGCATACACTCCTTGAGGTTATCGAAGCAGTCACAAACGCTCCTAACCCAACATGTATTCAAGACCTACAGAGCTTTTTGGGTTTTATAAATCATTACTCAAAATATCTACCAAATCTCGCTCATATTCTGTGTACCAGTAACACGTTTATTAAGCCCAAGTGTGAAGTGGGGTTGGGGGCAGAATGTGACCGAGCCGTGAGTAAAGCAAAAGAATTATTTCTTAAATCTAAAGTTCTGGTTCATTACGATCCGAAATTAAAGCTCAAACTCGTTTGTGATGGCTCACCTTACGGGGTCAGCATGTGCCTCATGCATGTCATAAAAAATGGCGAATCGTGGCCGATAGCTTTCGCTTCACGTAAGCTAACTCAAGCAGAAATGGGCTACTTGCATTTTGATGGGGAAGCTCTCAGCGTGGCTTGGGGAGTGAAGCGGTTTCACGAATACGTTTATGGTCAGCGATTCATACTGCAGTCTGATCAAAAGGCTTTAGTATGGATTTTTGGCCCTAAAAAAGGAATACCACAGATGGCAGCTGCCAGGGTTCAGCGTTGGGCAGTGATGCTTAATGCTTACGATTACGAATTTGAACACATTCCCGGTAAACTTAATTTGACGGCAGACGCGTTAACGCGCCTTCCCCTCCCAAATACCGAGGAATTCGAAAAAGCAGAAGTGCAGTATAATATTCTTGCTTTGGAAACTGTTTCTAATCTTCCAGTTTTAAACGAGACACTCGTTCTTGAAAGTAAACGTGACAAAATTCTTTCAAAAGTTTATCGTTTCGTGAACCATGGCTGGCCTGACAAATGCGAAATTCCTGATCTGTTGCCGTACTTCACATGTCGTGCTGAAATCTCGGTCGAAAACAAAACCCTATATTGGGGTGTAGAGTCCTAGTGCCGACGGCCTTGCGGAGACAAATCTTGAAAGATCTACACAGTGCTCACTTAGGCATAGTTCAGTTGAAACGTTTAGCTAGACAAAAGGTCTGGTGGCCTAAGATTGACTCTGACATTGAGAATAAAGTTAAATCATGCCAAAATTGTCAAGAGTATATAGATCTGGTCCAAAGCATACGTGGGAATATCCACTAAAACCGAATATTCATATGCACACGGATTTTCTCGGCCCGATGTTTTTTATACTTGTTGACGCACATTCAAAAAATCCTTTTGTGCATAAAATGAAGACTACGATGTCCGCACGTGTCATTGACGTTTTAAACAATCATATAGCCTTATATGATTTAATGGACAGCTTAGTTACGGACAATGCTGCACAATTTATGCCCGCCGAATTCCAAAATTGGTTAAAATCCAATGGGATTAGGCACATGACGGGCCCAAGTTTTGCATCCTGGACCAACGGAATGGCAGAAATGTATGTCTGCAATTTCAAGAGAGTCTACAAGGTCACACGGCGACAGGGGTCTAATATTCAAGAAAATATAAATTCCTATTTGCTGTCAGCACGTATCATTATTTCCGCTACCACGCAAGCAACACCCAGAAAATTGCTGTTCCCTGACTCTATTGCAGCCGTTCGTAGTAAACAATTAAAACAAGTACAGAGCACCCATTATCGTGAGTTGAAAATGTATCAAATAGGCGATAAGGTTTGGTATCATGACTTCAGTATACAAATGATAGGCTGTGGTCAGTGGGTGTCGTATCTCAATTGGGTAGTAATCAATCCTATATTATCGTTGACACTAACGGTAATATGATTCTCAAACATCGTGAACAGCTAAGGTTACGTACCACTGAGCATGAATATCCCGAGCAGCCACAAAGAGCACCTAATCCGTTGGCGAAAAGCAATAATTCCTGCGTGAATAATAATGAGCAACATCACGCTATTTCAAAACGCATGTCTTTTGGCGGTAAGCAACGTGAAAAGCCAAATTCCGCTGACGTAGTTCCTGACCGTCGATCTCTCGGCCAATCCAGAAAGTCTATTTCTGTCGTCGAGGGCTCAAATCCACCAATCCAACAGCTTGGAAAATCACCTGAGAATTTGCATCGCAAGTCACCAGGTGGCAGGAAATCTTCAGCGAAATTACCCATCACACATGAAGTGGATGAGTCTACAAATGTAAATAACCAATCACCTTTGGCTAGTACCAGCTCTCCTCCCGTAGGAAATTCGAAGTCAGAATGGTCACAACCTTCATCGGTTGTTACGTCACCATCCGCTAAGCAATCACCACCGAAGCCAGGTCATGCTAACAAAAAATCGAAACCGAATCCCAATAAACGTAAATTTGTACTATCACCAACACAGGTAGTTTGCTGCGCAACTTAATAATCCTCTGACTCGTTCAAAGAGACTGCGTAGAGCTCCTGACAAGCTCAATTTGTAGTTTTTTTTGAAAAAATTACCAGTTGGCTACAACTTCATTTTTTTTGTTGTAATCTAGTTGCCCGTGAATTAAACGATAATTCTTTTTAAAATGTAGCGAGTAATGCTAACATGTTTCTGTCCCTAGTTATTCGTGCAGAGAATCGGCTCTGTTTATTTTTAAAATGTCCACCTTCAAAATTAGGTAAAAATGTTTTGTTGTTTATGTGAAAAATTGATTTCACGGTTTTATCCTTTTTGTATCTTTTTTTCTCTTTTCATGTCACAATTCTTCACTCATCAGGACTAAAAATTTGCTTGGAGCCGCAATTCTCAATCCAGTGAATTCTAACTCAATCAACATCTACTGATGTCTAACAGCAGCGCTGTAGCGTTTTCGACTGCTGAATTGGTTGCTGCAAAGAAAAAATTACAACAAAAAGGCTACATGAAACAACATTATCAAATTAAACTATCTTGATTGTAATTAAAATTTAATCGCTCCATAGTAAATTTCAAACTGATAATTTTCAGTTTTCTAAAATGCCAATTTACAGATTTTTTTTTACATCTTGTGTTTTTTGATTTTGTAACCATCTTTCAAAAAAGTGTTTAGTTTTTTTCTTTCGAAAGCGAAAACTTATGTACCTTTCTAAAAATAGACAGTGAACTAAAAATACATCTTGCCTTCGTAATCATAATTTTATTTGCAGCAAGGCTTAGATTATTTTTCTTTTCTGTTTTTTTCCCCACTCACTGTATTGTGGAGTCGTCACTTGTGCTCCACAATGGCCGCCTTCAATTTAAGTTCATGTCTTTATGTTAACCATACCCAGATACCTCTTTAACTACATAATAGGCTGTCCCATCAATTGCATATAGTATTATGTTACATCACGTGACTTCCTGTTAACTCTGTATAAATACTATCCCTTACAGGAAGTAAAACTGTCTTCTCAGCTGTAGCCTACACTCTGGTAGTCCGTGTGTTTCATTACCATTGGTGCCCACGCTGGATTTAGGTGTGTCCAAGCCGAGGACATCACAACTGGCGTCCAGAAAAGAGGGTCCCACTCATAAACAGTGACCACCGGTCAAAATATTATCTGTGCTACTTTGATATAAAGTCTAGCATGGTGGTTGCTAGTTAGATTTCAGGGTATGCCAAATTTGTCACTTTCGTCATCTGCCTCCCCACTACCTCATCTAACTAAACTCATTCAATGTTTCGTCAAAGTATGTCATTCGTACCAGCAATATGAAGGCCATAGCAAACTTTATAGGGTTGAATCTATACCATTACAATAACCATTGAACCATTTCACACCTTGTACTTAGATTGGAAGAAAGGGCTTCCAATGGCCAAACGACCTGGGAAATGCAGGAACATTCTCATGGTAACGGCTTTATTGTTTGACTTCATTTTTTATTGCCTTGCACAAAAGTCAATGCCAAAACACTTGTAACCCTGTTGATTAACCGAGTGTTTCCAATTTTGATGTCCCATGCGTCACATCCTCAGACAATAGGCAAGCTTCGTAGGCGTTAGTACACGGAAAATCTACAGAAGATATGGCATTAAATAACGTGTAACAACTGCATATCACCCGGCTGTCTATTCACCGGCTGAACTGCAATTCAAAAAGGTTGGGCTAATGGTCGCACAATTTTGCAGAGATCATCTACGAGATTGCTAAGAACTAATCCCGAAGTTCGTAATGAGTATAAACTCACCAGGTGACTCAAGGACTAGGTGCAGTGCAGCCCTGCCTACTTACGTTTTGGCTGCAAAATTGGGAATCGAACCGCCAATCCCAGAAGCCTTAGATTGACTGATCCCAGTTTGGGCCAAAACCCTTGGAAGGCTATCGCACAAATCCGATGCATCAGACAATCTGACAAAAAATACGCAGACATTAAGTTAAATATAAAAATTCCCAAACCATTGGAATTTGACGTTGGAAATAAAGTTTGGTTAAAATCACCTTACATTCCTGATACAGCATTTGTATAAGCATTTGCATACGTCATCGTATTTGACCCATAACCTATAGTAGTTCACACACTGCAGTTTTCTGAAAAATCTCATTTTAACATTTTTAATAAAACGACCAGGTCAAACAAACAAAAATAAGTGCAGCATTTCATAAAATATTATAGTTAAATCAATCACCTAGATTTAAGTGTTATTTATTACATGTATTATTTCTTTAAGTGTGTTTATTTTGTCAGAATTCTTGGGACCTGGTTTATTTTCTCAATTTATTTATTAACAAATCCTAGTACATAATGCTCTTTAAAAACACCTAAAACATACAAGCATTCATATCAATGTAAAGAATTTTTACCCATGAAACATTTTACACACACCCATTTATTATTTATTGTAAAATCCGCGACCCAGGTTCACAAAATGTATTGAACCATTCTCATATTTGTCTGTTATTTGTTTTTATATTTCAAACCGTCCCATGCCAAATACCACAGTGAATGCTGCACAGAATCAGCAAATGTTTCCGTCAGTGCCTGATTAATTAGCAGTGCCTGATTAATTTGCCGATGTTTGAATCATCAATCTGCAATTGAAGATAACCTCAAGAGTGTGACGTCATCAACCTTCGATCTCAACAAGACTCACAGATTTAACAAGGTTTCAGAGAAGCTGGAAGACACTGTACATTTTTAAAGCTATTTCGCCGCATTCAAAGGGTTTTAGCGAGCGTTAACCTCACCCGGTCATCTGCCCGACAAAGCCCTAAGGCCCTATGTCTGCAGCACCCGGAATGGATTCCCAGGAGGTCACCCACCCAAGTACCAATCGGGGCCAATGCTGCTTAACTTCGGTGGTCACCGCATTCATTCAGAGTTTAACAATGTGTACTTTTTATGTTGGAAACACGACGCATTAAACATAAAATGCAAAAGCATTGTTGTACTGCACGAGATTAGCCGACTTGACCCAAGCCCCCAAGCTAGTCATTCATTCCGTCGTGGGCTCTGGCCCAAGAAGTACCTCCCAATTCTCCTCCCCAATCCAGTCCCTTCGACCTAATTTAACTTGAAAACGTAACCCTATCCCAAGTCCGTAATTCACGTAGGCCTACTTCGAGCCTATAATGTTCCAATAATCTTAATTCGACGTTAGTTCACTTCTCCCTACTTTTATATTCAAAATTCCAATATCCAAGCATCACCTCTTAAATCTCAGTTCGACCCCCAAAGCCCTTTTCTTTTCCAGTATTCGGTGGCTTATTGATTAATTTGACTAATTTTCGTTCTGCTCAAAATATTTGTGACCAATTTCAGCCAGCAACGTTTTCGGCTAAACAGTGGCTGATTAATGGCTTAAATACTTTTTTGAATTTCTCTTCAAGCTTTTTTTTTTACACTAACATAAACGGTAGTACACAAATGACGTCATGCAAATTCTGCCTTTTTTCAAACCCTATTCCCCACCGTCACGTTTTTTCAACGGATGATGATATCAAGTAACCGACACACTGGGCTTCCTTAAACTAAGGACAAAACTGAGCCTGAAAATTACCTTTAGCCATTTTGGTTCAAATGTAGTGGTATTGATTTTGGTGTTACCGTGCTCACCTAACAACCTCTACAGCTTAAAAGGAAGATGAAGACGAATTCATGACTGAATAATGAACCATAAATAAGTAAGCTCAAGTATTTGGGCTAGTAAAAGTTAAAGGGGGAAAAGGTTCTCTAAACCAGCAAGCCGGATAGGTTAGCATCTGTTCGAAAAAGCTCAAAAAGGGAGAAATAAATACTGAGAGAACCGGGAAGCCCTAAAGAATTCAGTTTGATTGTGAGGCCACAACTTACAAACTATCTTAAAACTAAGCCTGAAGCTGACGGGCTATTCCCGCACTCCATTCCCCAGTGCTGAAACGATGGCAGTCAGCAATGCTAATAAAGAGGATGGTATCAACAATTGCATATGTTAACACCATGCGCGATCATGACATAGCCGTCTGGACGTGGGGTTCCTAGATACCTATCGGGATATGGTTCCAAAACCCAAAACATTATACTTACACATTCAACCAATAAAAGGTTATAAAATCATGTGGACTCTGAAAATGAACAAGGCATCCATAAATATTAGGCACTGAAAGAGAATTAAGCAAGGGCCTAATTGAACAGGCTTTGGCCTTGATTAGGCCTAGTATTAATGGGACGTCATTGGTTAGGCTTCGACAGAAAGGCTTAATGTCTCATAATTCCCAAGGCTAGAAATTATTTCATGAAGAGAAAGAATTGCCTTCTTTCTTTCTTTGGTTCCCAAGTGATTTTATTTTCCAGGTGAGTTTTTACATTAAAACTTTGCACACGTGCAATGTATCACGAGCGCATGCATAACATCTTAATTGTTATAATACAGAATAAATTAAGAACAACAATGACCCCTACAGAAATAGATTTTTAAAAGACACTAAAAATCAATAATATAAGTTGAAGTGAGACATCGAAATATGAAACAGACCTTAAGGCTAGAAAACATACTACAAGATTTAGAACAGCATCTGCTATGGTGGATTGGCTTCACTTGGTAACCATTCTTAAGCTGGTAATCATTGACATGAGAAAGATAGATAATGGAGTTTTTCGTATACCTATTGAGACTGTCTGCAAATGTTTCCTGTAGCCAATATTAGTGTTGTAGCCAAATTAAGTAAGTAGCTCTCCTCACCGACTGCTATCATTAGTTGTAAGAAAACGTGTGTCATTTTCAACGAAAAGACACTATTGGGTTTAAAATGTTTTGTAAAACGTTCCTCACACCATCTCTTGTCGAGATTCATACAGTAAGTATGATTGACACATTGTTTGCGTGTATGCCCACATCCGTAACATAATCAGCACCTGAAAGACAGAAGAAGCCAAGAAACCAGGTGGCAAGGCTGTTCTACAAAGTTTTTTTTTGTAAAAACTATACCTGCAGCATTAGTACTAATAGTTTTAAAACCTTGTAAACAATCACCTCATGGGTCAGTATGTTTTTTACCCCCCTTTTGACGGGACTTGAACAATTTATGATCCTCCCTCGAGAGGGTCCAAAAACTCCCCCCCCCCCCAATTTCCTCTGTCCCCCACCTTCCCCGGGATAAATAATGACCTGTCCCTTATTACAAGAATGCAAGTGTGAAATACATGAAGGTTGAAGATTGAAATTTAATTTAATGCATTAAATTTCATATTGAAAACCTTGAAAAAGAACCTTGAAAAAGAACAAATGGTTCTTGAGTAAAAAGTAAGGCGGAGTAGTTGCAGCAGTGTGTCGCCAGAAGACGGTGCAACAGTCAGAAAAAGTACCACAATTGCACCAATGCACCTACTATCAGATGCGAGTCTCGCTTGCCAACTGCAAACGGCGTGCTGATACAAAGCTCAAGCTGCTGTGACGAAACCCGTTGAACAGACTATTGCAGTCCTCCTCCTTCCACCCAGAAAATGACGTCACAAATGCTAACCTCCCCCAATCCTCTTTTACTGATAAAACGGAGACAATTCTAGAAAATTCCAAATCTAGTTAAAAAATTAGTTCTGTTTTTTCCGAAAATATCTGATGACTTTTTTTACATTTTGCTTTTCACCCTGTTTGGAAGTTGATCTTCGCTAAGTAAAAAGATTATGTGTGTGACGTCACCAATTAAGTGACCTCTTCCCCTTGTCCGAAACTGCCACAAAGCCCTCTCCCCCTCTTCTTTGACGTCATTTGTACGGCCTCTGATAATAATACCAGTTCACTGTATACAAAGGCTCGAAGTTTAAATAAAAAAAAAACTTGTTTGAGTTACAATATAAATTAACATGTTATGTAATCACATACACAAATTGCTTACACAAAAATACGTTATGATTCTCAATAGATTAATATGTTTAGTTATTTTTTTTCTAATAGCAAACTAGTTTTACACTTTACTGTAAAACGTGTAACTACTGTTTTATTACATAATTTTCTCATGATCATAACTCAAATATAGCTTAATTTGTTCTTGTTTAACGTAACCTACCGTATCAAAATCTCTTTGTAAGTTTTCATCATTTCTTCATAATATTATTTTATTCATATAATAATTTAGTCCAGTTGCTAAATGCTGATTTTGGCCTAACCTAAAAAAAACTGTCTCACACAAAATGTTTTTGCGCAGAGATGTTCTACAATATGTCGCTACTCCAAAACATAATGAAGTCACCTTGGTACCCTTGGGAATTCAAGATGGTGTCCAAAATGGTGACAAATGGTGTTTTGCTTCTAGCGTCTAAACCGTTTATCCGATTGAAATTTAACCGGTTACCAATTATGTTTAGAATAATATTTCCTTCAAAAAAGGTTATATTCATACTGTTGGTAAAATTAATCCTTCTTCCCGAAATTCGTTATTTAAATTATTTTAGGCCGTTAACGCTTGTTACATATACAATTCCTAACTTTAAACAGCTGCAGTACCGTTCAGTTGTCCTTTGTTTTGTATTTGTAAAGTAATAACGAGTCATCAAATTTATTGAAGACATTTGGAATGCAGTAGGTTATATTTATTAAACCACACGCGTCATTCCAATTTCGGTTTATTAAATCTTATTGTTTTCTCCTTTATCTTTATTATAATTTTTTCATAGTTTTTTTTAAATAGTTTATAAAATAGTTTTTTGTTATAACGACATAGTTGCGGATATCTAACACTTTTAGTATCTTATTATTAATGAAAAGATTATAAGTTTTAATTCCACATTTTCTAAAAAGTACTTTGATTGTTTTATTTTGTATTCTTTGTAATCGTTGTAAGATGTATTCAGTTGTAAATCCAAACACCTCAATTCCGGATCTTATTATACTTTCTACCCAAGCATCATACAAAATCTTTTTATTTTCATTATTGAACACGTGTTTTTATAGTTTTGATAATATTTTACGTTACTTTTAATTAATTTTGTTATATGCTCCTTGAAATCCCAATGTTTGTCATTTACCATTTCCAGATGTTTTAATTAATTTTTACATTCAAATCTTTTTTAATGTTAGTCACAGTTTTTACCACTTTGCATCAATTTACAGTTTTCAGTGTGTGATATAATATTTACTTCTTGGTTGTTTTTCATTTTTGGAACTGTTATATTTAATTGTGTTATCTTTTCTTCACTTATGTAAGTTCATTTTCAATAAGCCATCCACTTACCGTATCAAAATCTCTTTGTAGGTTTTTCATCATTTCTTCATGAAATTATTTTATTCATATAATAATTTATTCCAGTTGCCAAATGCTGATTTTTGGCGTAACCTAAAAAAAACTGTCTGTACAAAATGTTTTTGCGCAAAGATGCTCTACAATATGTCCCTACTCCAAAACATAATGATGCCACCTTGGCACCCTTGGGGAATTCAAGATGGTGTCCAAAATGGCGACAACAAAACGGTATTTTTTCTAGCGTCTAAACCGTTCATCCGATTGAAATTTAACCGGTTACCAATTATGTTTAGAATAAAATTTCCTTCAAAAAAGCTTATATTCATATTGTTGGTAAAATTAATGCTTCTTGCCGAAATTCGTTATTTAAATTATTTTAGGACGTTAACGCATATTACATATACAATTCCTAACTTTAAACAGCTGCAGTACCGTTCAGTTGTCCTTTGTTTTGTATTTGTAAAGTAATAACGAGTCATCTAATTTATTGAAGACGTTTGGGATGCAGTAGGTTATATTTATTAAACCACACGCGTCCTTCCAATTTCGGTATATTAAATCTTATTGTTTTCTCCTTTATCTTTATTATAATTTTTTCATCGTTTTTTTTAAAATAGTTTATAAAATAGCTTTTTGTTATAACGACATAGTTGCGGATATCTAACACTTTTAGTATCTTATTATTAATAAAAAGATTATTAGTTTTAATTAGTTCCATCTTTTCTAAAAAGTACTTTGATTGTTTTATTTTGTATTCTTTGTAATCGTTGCAAGATGTATTCAGTTGTAAATCCAAACACCTCAATTCCGGGCCTTATTATACTTTCTACCCAAGCGTCATTCCTAACTTTAAACAGCTGCAGTACCGTTCTAATTTGAATAAATGGACGTGATTAGGCTTAGATGAAAGATGAAGATGTACAAATCCCAACAAGGTAATTAAAACGATTTGTATGACTTAGAAGCTAAGCTATGGCAGTTTACCTATGTTGTAGCGTTGTGCCACAAGTTCCATCTTTAAAATGTGCTGCATCACCCGTTCTAATTCGGATAAATCGACATGATTAGGCTTAGACGAATTCCAACAAGGATAATTAAAATGATTTATATCAATTAGGAGATAAGCTACGATAGTTTTTCTACATTGTAACGCTGTGCGTTTTGCAATATTTTATCACAAGTTCCATCTTTAAAGTACCGTAGCTTAGCTTCTAATTAATATAAATCGTTTTAATTGCCCTTGTTGGAAAATGTATACATCTTCATCTTTCACCTAAGCTCATCTAAGTCCAATCATGTCCATTTATCCGAATTAGAACGGGTGGTACAGCAGTTTAAAGATGGAACTTGTTTTAAAATAGAGAGAAAAGCACAGTGCTGCAACGTAGGTAAACTCCTAATCAATATAAATCGCTTTAATTACCCTTTTTGGAAAATATACATCTTCATTTTTCATCTAAGCCTAATCACGTCCATTTATCCGACTTAGACCGGGTACTGCAGCTGTTTTAAGTCAGGAATTGTATATGTGACATGCGTTAACGGCCAAAAAATAACTTAAATACCGAATTTCGGCAGTAAGGATTAATTTTACCAAAAATATGATAACCTTTTTTGAATGCAATTTTATTCGAAACATAATTCATAACCTGTTAATTTTCAATCGGATGAATGGTTTAGAATAGAAGCAATATATATATTTCGTCGCCATTTTTGGATGCCATCTTGAATTCCCCAAGGGTGCCAAGGTGGCACCATTATGTTTTGGAGTACAGACATATTGTAGAACATCTCTGTGCAAAAACATTTTGTGCATACTATTCTTTTGGGTTTTTGTGCGGCTGCCAGACTAATTAATTGTAATATCAGCAAACATATATACTACTGTCAGTGACGGCGACAGGACTGAATTGTTTGGGGGGGGGGCTATAGAGGGAACATCAGAAAACAGAGTGGGCCAAGGCCTTTTTTTTTACAAGGCAGCCGTATTAGGCACTTTTATTCCTTTAATTCAATCTGAACGTTGCATAAGCTTCAATGCACTCCCACTTTTTTTTGTAAAATATGCCCCATATACCCAAAAATAAATTAGGCTGCCGGTACACATACATTGAAAGTTGCTACAAAAATAAATAAATAAATAAATTAATTAATTAAATTACTTTTAAAAAATAAAAACTCAAATTTAGTCTTTAAGTTTTTTTTATTATTTTATTTTCTGATGGTGGCCTGATTATTGGGTTCGTGGGGGGGGGGGGGCGGGAAATATTAGGGGTGGTTATGGCCCACCATGGCCCACCCCTAGTGCCGTCATTCTGAATACTGTCTTATTTACACTATCCTGAATGTCATATACACAGTGATGGCGTTAGGGATGGGCCGGGATAGGCCATGACATCCTCAAATATTTCATTGCCAGCCCCGGCCACCCTCCCCCTCCCCCGACCCTAACACTCAGGTCACCACCAGAATATAAAATAATAATAAAAACTTGAAGGCGTAACTTGAAATCAAATGAAAAAAACTGAGCTTTTATTTTTTCATTTTATTTTAGTTTATTTATTTATTTATTTATTTATTTTTGTAGCAACTTAGCAATATATGTGTAGCCTAATTTATTTTGTGTGCTTATGGCGTATTTTAGAAAAAAATACTGCGTCGAAGCTTACATTACGTTCAGGTTTAATTAAACAGAATAAAAAGTGTGTGATGCAGCTGCCTTGAAGAAAGTTGTTGGCCCATTCTGTTTCCAGATGTGCCCTCTGTCGCGCCCCCTCCCAAACAATTTAGTTCTGACGCCGTCACTGCATTTACGTAAATTAGAAATAATAGCGGTCCTAAGACTGACCCTACTCCAAAAGTAAATAGCGATGGTGGCTTAAGGGACTATGCTGAGGGCAGTCTTTAAGTCAAACTTAACCCTTACATGACAAGAGTCGGCCAGCCCAATCGTGTAAGTCAGGTGAGCAAATAAACAGTCTTTCAATAACTGAACCAAGACTGGTCATGATTCTCTATATCATAACATCTTTAAGTCTTTTGTTTGAATCCCATCTCACAACCTCAACCTAACCATTGAATCCCCTCATCCCACTAAAGTGGCAAACGTCCCTATTTAAGTTATTCCTTTATTGAACCATTATCCCAAATCCAATTTCAAGTCACTTTATTATGACAACACGAGAATAACTCCTCTTGCAGTACAAAATGCCGGATTGATTTCTGAATGCTGGCACGATGGTTTGTTTAGCATTCGACAAATCCGAAATGGGCGCCATATTGGATTGTAAATTTTTCCTATGAGAGTAGTCATTTGATCATCGCCAGAAGTTGTTCTTTGTATGAGAATAAGCAAGTTTTGGAAATCGAGAGGAATGTCGATAATGTAGTAGCAGTGGTTAAAATTATTGTTGTACTTCATTCTTTATCTTTGTTGTTATTTACAATAACTTTATACGTATTGCCCCATTCCGTTAGTAGAAACTGGAAACTCGTCGTAAATCAATAACGACAGACTAGCAAATAGCTTTTGGTAAGCGAGAAGGTCTTTTGAATAAATGCTCCCTAAAGGAGCGAATTCAAAATCTCCTGTGAATTTCCGTGTTCTTCATACTCTTGATCCAGTGCTAGCGATTAAACCATAAACTCGTCTCCATTGTGAATGAATGTAGCCTTCATCATTCGTCCCGGACAACGAGAAATAGGTGTCACAACGGACACTAAATAGTGTACCAAGTGAGGAAACTAAATACAGATGCAAAACAATTTCCGTTACCTATTGAACTTAAAAAAGTCAGATTTCCTGAGCGTAAAGTGATCCCTCGACCTTTGACACCAAAGACCAAACTGAATGTTTCAGCCTTTGGTTTCAAAGGTCGATGATTCATGCTGAGGTAGTTTGACATTTCAGTCCAAAAGGCAACGGATGTAGGTTTGCGTCTGTATTTATTTACAACTATTCCAACCGATTTGGTTTTCCAATCTGTTTCCGTGTGAGGAAGGTGGAACCATTCGGAATGGATTCTAGTCACCGGTTTTCTCATTCGCCTTGAGGTTATTAGACTCAACATAGATCGGCGAACTGTCTTTACATTTTTGGTATGTCACCATCGTGTAGCCTACACCATAACTTCTTCATGAAATAACAATGAAATGAAATTGATTATACCGGCATCTGGTCTGTCAACATCTGGCTTTGGGTTTGTGTGAATAAGCACATTGTCTGCCGTTCAGGTGCAGGTGTGAGTGGCCTTCCTTAAACTCAACCATTTGGCAATCAATAAAACTAAATTCGAAGTACATTTATACAGAACGTGTTAAAGTTAACCATCCTTCCACGTTGCCTGTGCATTTCCATTCTAAGTCCATTTTTTTACTAACGTATTGCGCATGTATAGTTTCAACAGTAAAGTCTGCACGAACAGTTTAACAAGAATTGCATTTTTAAAACTCCAGGATTTTCCATGAATTTTCCAAGAACACACCATAAATAATACAAGATCTATCACGAAATTTTATAAATTTACACATGTTTTACCGAATATAAATAAACGATTTTTTGGTCGACTAACTGCATGTAATGACAAATTTTATACCAACGGTGGGGTGGAGGTGGAGGGTTAGATGGGTAATTTATGCACCAATACATAAACTCCTATTAATACGCTGCGATCTTCCAGCCAGAAATTACTTACATATACCAGCTTCATATTTTTCACTAGATACCAAACTTGCTGAACTTACGTACAAGGTATTAATAAGTAAATGTCCCGTGTCTCCCTCTCTCTCCTACTTTGTTATAAACCTGTTCACTATTCTGAGTTAGTTGACAAAAAAAAACCATTTATTTATTAGCGTTAAAATATGTAAAAGACATAAAAAAAATGAAAAATTTCCCACTGCTAAATAATACGAGCTCTGTGGACTTCTCCACAAATACTAAAACAAATGTAAACCTAATGGAAAGTTACTTGGAAAGTTACCTAATGGAAAGTATTTGTATTTTCGGCTTTTCAACTCGTAATTTCTGAGAACAAAAATGGATTTTATACCAAACAAATGTGCTATTCCCAAAACAAAATTTTTTAAGGGTTCCCGCCCAGCTTTTCGGCTGTTTGAAGTTATATCAAGCGTCAAACTCTTTCGTCAAAAGTATCCCAGTGACTAATACTTCAAATGTTAAAGTAAATACTCGAAAAGTGAACGTAAGCAGTTTTCAGATTTTTCATTTAATTTTAGAACTATTACTTGGTGGGAGTAACTTTGCGAAAGAGCTTGGCGATTGACATCACGTCTTCAAAGGGCTGAAAAGGTTAGCGGGAGTCCATATTTAGTTTGGTTTGGGGAGATTAATTTATTTAGCGGTTTGACATCAGCCTCCCATATTAAAGCTACAGTTTCTCTTGTCCATTTGACTTTCCTTCCTCCAAATACGAATATAGGTAAAACCCGCTGAATGAACGCTGCAGACAAACCAAATGCTAATAGAAGGATTTTACTGAATGAGCGAGCGAAGCGATGAGTAAAAAGACCAACATCTTATGCCAAAGTATCACGAATTAGAAAACAAAAACGAACTCGTTTAATAGTTAAGATAAGGTGTAATTAAAACGAAGTCAAAACAGGAAAGGAACATGAATAAACGTTTCTGAAAGGTTTCAGATACCACATTGCTGCAGAAGTGTTTAGCAACCATGAAAAGTGTCGTAGCCAGGCAGCAGTGGCAGGGAGGTGGGGGGGGGTGGAAGGATGAGAGAGGTACCCCTCCCCCTGATGCCGCTTTTCGCTTAGATTCATAAAACGGTTTACTGTAGTAATGGAGCCTCTTTTTGTCTCGCCCCTTGTATAAAATATCCTGGCTCCGAAACTACACGTGAAAACTGTAATATACGCAAAAATATAATCATGCCTGAACATTTCTTAAAATTTATTCGTGTTTACAATACTTAGCTTACGAAAATACATAAAATATAAAATTCTGCGTAATTGTTTAGGGACCGTTCTAAAGTGTGCAATAGATTGGCTGCCTTTAGGTCAAAGACCAAAGTTTCATCAGAGAAATTTCGAAAATGCATAATGTCGTTTAAAACGATATACCGTAGGCAGTTCAACAGAGACAAGGAAACAAGAAGAAGAAGCAAAAAAGCTACGAAAATGCTAAATTTCGTTTAAAACGAAAATACAGCTCGCTGCACTATAGTAACACACGAATACCAAATATTTTGAATAAAAATTTGAGCTGTCTCACAAGAATGAGACCCCCTTGCACCCCAGCCGATTCGAGACCCTGGCCCTCCCCTTACCCTCAATGACACAGGTCCCACAAAAAAGTGTTAAAAATGCGCGTCCTTCCATACCCCTCTCCCTTACCTCCTTTCCCAAGGAAACCTTGCTTGGGGTACCCTCCACCCTTCCTCCCAATCCATTTTCAGGGGGACACAGGCCACAGAAGGTCTTCAATCCCTTGCAAGAGAGTAAACCCTCCTCCCTCTCTCCTCCCCCTCCCAAGGGGAGAAACCCGACGTAGCTCCCGTGCCTCCACCCCGACCCCACCCAACCATCGGTCCAAAAAGACGGTATTTTCGCACGATTTTTGTCACGCATGGCTACACTACGATGAAACGGCCTCTATTCGAAGGCCCTCTCCCTCCTAGAATGAAAGCGTTAAAAAGGCTTAACAAAATAACTAACTAGTTAAGCAAAGGTTGACATCTTTGAACCGCTCTTCAGCTAATTAATATGCCATCATGCACTTTACCACCTCATATGACTCCCCTCACAATACGTGTGTATGGAGACTGGCATGTCACAATTCATGTTCCCTGGAATTGGAGTTCAAATTATAGTTTGTTGCGTTTCGAGTGAACTCTAATCCGTTTTTATTCGTGTACCTTCACAGCTGTGAGTATGGGGATACGAGGTCTAATGTTTCTTTTCTAAACGGCAAAGCCGTTTTTTGTTAAGTTAATTTGTTGGCTTTTTTCGCTTCCATTTTATTGTAATTGCTACGGTCTGGTCTGTCATGTGTTGGTATGTCCACTGTACACCCAATTTTGTTTGAGAAAAAACGAAACATTAGAAATGCGTATTTCTGTTCAGGTACTGCCCAAGATTTAGCCCACGTTTGTTTTTTGATGGCAACACACAAGCGTATGTCTAGAGTTAGCATGGGTCAGTTAATGGGTACTTGATTCTGCATTGTTGCAAGTAGATGCAGTCTTATGGCATACAATCGCGGAAACAATTCAACTAGCTTCCGGAGGCCTGCATCGAAGAAGTAAATAAATCATTCAGTCATGTCGGCCGTACAATTCTGAGTAGGCCTCAAAATTATAGACTTTGCACCATGCAGTTTAAAACTGAAAGATTAAAGCGAAAACCAAGACCATTTCCTTTTGGTTCTCGACAACGATTAAATATATTTAACGGAGCCGCAGCCCGAAGCTACCAGGACAATGTTACTTTCCCCGTGCCGCTACAATCCGATCTTGTGCACCTTGCCTATTGTTGACCATTGTTACATGTTGCAGCATTGCATTCTGGGCCCCCGCCGCAGCCGCCGCCGCATGTCCAATTTTCTGAAATTCTCGTGCGTAAACGAACTCTAATACACACGTCCTGCCGGCCGTGTATATTTCAGTGGTTCTGAGAAAGACTACATGCTAAATGAATTTTTGCGAGCCTGTAAAATTGTATACAGACTTTATAATTATATGTCTCCTCAAATCTTTTTAGACACATGGCTTCCTATACACTTAACAGGTCAAGCTAAAAAATGGTGGGAAAATAAATGTGTTGAGACAGATTGAGCGCATTTCTTGCTCCACATTTGGAAAGGAACCGGTTAATCGTTGCTGTTCATTTTGGTCTGGTTACTGTTCATCTCAGAGTTTCAAAAAGCTACGTCATCTGAAATAAAATTGCACATGGTTTGGGATGGTCAAGGGTGTTTCTGCGTTTATTAGCAAATGCTTTAAACATCAAATGTGTAAATTTCATCCAACAGGGAAACAAGGTTTGATGGGTGCCACTCCCATACCTCACTTGTCAGGCGAATGTTATTGCACAGATGTTGCTTGGCCACTGGTCACATTGAATAATTGTGGTAACACATTATTGCTAGTCTCCTTGACAAAATGTCCCGAGATCTTTGCAACGAACGTTGAAATGAAAGCTGTAAAAGCCGTTACTGTAGCCGAAGTTTTAGTAAATGATGTTTCTCAAGATACGGGCAATGTAAAAGACTGATATCAGACAACGGTAAATTGTTTCTGAATGGAGTAATGAAAGCTTTAGCACATACGTTTGGGTCGACAAATATTTCTATCGTGTTAATCACCCCAGGGTAATCACGCTGCGTGACTTTTAGGATTGGTTAAATCATTGATTAGAGCAAGGGCTAAGCCTTTGCAGAGCCTTGGGACTTGGACGTACCCATGGTAGCTATGGCATTGCGTGCTACTGTCTCCCATACCAACGGTTTTACTCCATTTCGACTCACTCCATCATGGTCACGAAATGCATTTGCCTTGGACGATTGACCCTGAGACTCAGCGTCCTTCAAACAAGCAGACATCAGCTTGGATTTCTCAACTGTCTCGTAGATTGAACAATGCTATTTCTTGGATCGATCTTGTATACTTGAGCAGCAATGGCAAAAGCTGATGGCAATCGAAAAAATGTTAATTTTAAAGTGAGTAATGACGTTTCAAGGAAAACCCATTACATTTCATCAAAAACAGCCTTGTTCAATATGAAACTACCGCCCAAATGGGAACACATTAAATTGTACAGTACATCAACAGGTCACACCACTAACCTACAGACTAAACGACCTGTTAAATGACAAATTATTAGCTGGCACAACACACTTATCCCACTTGTCCCACCTAATGACTTAGGTGTTGTGTACATTAAATTTAGTTTTTTCCACGCTTTTCGAGTTGATTTTGTTTGCCCTTTTTAACCACATGATTGTTTGTGCCATTATAGTGATGCAGTTCGAATATCTGATTTTGTTAACAATGGGTGAAAAGTTGACATGGTTAGGGCATGTTTCTAAACTAGGGGAAGAGTGAGATGGATTCCTAAGCAACGCCTCTCAACGTCACCAAAACCGATCAGTTTAGAAACA
>JAHWFP010011470.1:23354-57573 GCA_023313725.1 Lithobius niger | reverse complement strand
CTAAGCAACGCCTCTCAACGTCACCAAAACCGATCAGTTTAGAAACACCACTGCCTCACTTGTCGTTCTCAACATTAGAAAAATTAGCAATAATCACTGCCACATCTATTTTCAGCGAGAGTAATGTTAGATAAGAACACAATACAAATGCTTATTAATCTCTGTTTAATTGGATTTTGTTTCTAAATTTAGACATTTTCCATATCTCACTTCCTACAGTTTAGAAACACGACCATCTCAGCTACTAATGCGTGATGGCAGCCATGTTGGATCAGTAAGTGAGCGAGAAAAAACTTGCCTCACTTTCCTCAGCAACATCTCACCTCCATGACGTCATGCTTATGTAAAATGGGAGGAGTTTGGATCTGTCGCCTCGAGTTAGGAAACAGTTTTCCTCACTGCCTCAGACATCTCTCTAGTTTAGAAACAGCACCTTAACCAGGAAAACTAGTTCATTAGCACGGCCGGCAGGAAGTGCTTATTAGAGTTCGTTTGCGCACGAGAATTAAAAAAAAAACTGGACAGACGGCGGCGGTGGGGGCCCAGAATGCAATGCTGCAACATGTAACAATGGGGCAACAATAGGCGAGGCGTACAGGATCGGATTGTAGCTCACTCGAACAAGATGTGCGTTTTGTTGAGGGCGCACGTGTTCCGACTGGGTTGGAGTGCCACGTCTGTCTGCAGGTGTGGTACAGAGGCTGAAACGGTAGAGCACTTTCTCCTTGTGTGTCACCTCTGGGCGGGGCACCGGTGTGGGGTACTTAGTGACTGGGAAGTGGACATGGGTGATATTCTTTGGATCTCACCGCACAATGTTGGTGGTAGAGCTACCTTGCGGCAGGTGGTAGGGTTTTGCAAAAGAACCGAGAGGTTTGTTTATGTTGATTAGATGAGGGTCGTTATTGTATAGGCGTAAGTGATTTAGATAGAGCGAATGATGTAATGGTCCGTAGGCTCTTATAAGTAAATAAAAGTAAGAGTAAAAGATGCAACGATGCTCGAGCACGGGGAAAGTGACATTGTCTTGGTAGCTTCGGGCTGCGGCTCCTTTTAATATATATTCAATCGTTGTCGAGAACCAACATGAAATGGCCTTGGTTTTCGCTTAATTTTTCAGTTTTAAACCAGTAAGGCCTCAAAATTGTAGTGCAACCTCTGGTTTAAAACTGAAAAATTAAAGCGAAAACCAAGGCCATTTCATTTTGGATTACAAAATTTCCTTACGCCCTCAAAATTGGACGGCCGACATGACTGAATGATTTATTTACTTCTTCAATGCAGGCTTCGGTTTGACATGATACTGCATCTGCTTGCAACAATGCCGAATCAACTACCCATCAGCTGAAACATGCTAACTCTAGAAATATGCTAGTGTGTTGCCATCAAATAACAAACATGGGATAAAGCTTGGGCTGAACCTGAACAGACATACGCATTTCTAACGCTTCGTTTTTTTGCAAACAAAATTGGGCCTACAGTGAACATACCGTAGCAATTACAATAAAGCGGAAGCGAAAAAAGCCAACAAATTAACTGAACAAAAAAACGGTTGTGCTGTTTAAAAAAGCATTAGAGCTCGTATCCCCATACGCAGCTGTGAAGGTACACAAATAAAAATGGATTAGAGTTCACTCGAATGCAACGAACTATAATTTGAACTCTAATTCCAGGGATCAAGGATTGTGACATCCAGCCTCCATGCACACGTATTCATATACATCACTTATCAAAGGAACAAAATGGTTGGATACTTCACACAAATAAAATACCCACAAAAATACAACATACACATGCACATGAAATAGAACGAAAATGTAAAACACAAACAAACAGACGCCATAAACAGCAAAACGCCTACAAAGGATGAAAAATACATACACAAAGACAGCCAATAAAAACTGCCTTAATTAGAGTACTCTTATTTCACAAATTATAAATACACACAAAATGCACACATAGCCACTCACAGGAAACATAATTAAAATATAAAACAACAAACACAGACAAATATTTAAAAAAAAAAGCCTGTACAACGCCCAAATTAGTGCACATAAACATACACATGCACACAAACATTAATAAACATTCAAACACAAACTGCATTCACTTTCTAACATAACCACTGAGCAAAAACAGTCCTTGTCCCCTGGAATTGGAGTTCAAATTATAGTTCGTTGCGTTCGAGTGAACTCTAATCCATTTTTATTTGTTTACCTTCACAGCTGTGAGTATGGGGATACGAGTTCTAATGCTTTTTTAAACAGCGAAGCCGTTTTTTGTTCAGTTAATCTTCTACGGTTTTGTTTTTCTCCTTTTTCCTACCTTGGTGAGGTTAAGTTTCATTCACTCTACCTTCTCTGATTTCACGAGTTTCTCGTTGTAGATTTTTTTGTTTTCATGTTCAGTAAAATGTCCAATGAACTGAATGATGTTCATTCCTTTCACGAGCACCTGACAAACTATTAGGTGAAAAATATATTTTTTTAAATTAGATTATTTTATTTTTTAGCTGTATTTTATCCCTTTTTTTTTTAATTTTGTGTGTAGTTTTGAATTTATTTTTCCCTTTGTTCTTATTTATCTTCCTAAATAAGTAGTGGATAAAATGGTAGAAAACAAGCCCTTTTGAACAGTCCCCCAGTCCCTTCTGCTGCCCCTTCCTTCCTTTCTGCAGATTGGGGGTTCCTAATAATTTTTGCGGTTTTTTTTTTTTATTGTTGCTGTTTGTGGGAGCATTTTTCGGCATATAACTTTCTCGTTGTGTCCTCCTCCTTATTTTTGCAGGTTTTTGTGTTTTTAAATGGTGGTGTTTGTCACCGGGTGCTTATTTTAAAAATGGGCAAAATTTCTCTTTAACCAAAAAACAATATCTACCTGTTTATAATAAAAGTTAACAATTTTTCTTAACGAGAAAACAAATAAACATAGTGCATAGCGGAAATGGTGGTTAAAAAAAACTGGAGGAATAAATTAGCGTTTGCTTTGTCACAACCTCAAAAGACCAATGACCTGGTGGTATACTTTCACTTTTACTGCATAGCGGAAATGGTTTGTCAATGACCTTAAAAGACCAATGACCTAGTATACTTTCACTTTTTACTGAATAGACTGACAGCCAGGAATTGAGGTCAAAAACCAAAACGTTGAAATTCTGGGAAAAGTCCATATTTAAGAAAAAATTAGCGATATTACTATATTCAAAAAAACGGGGCCAATTCTGAATATGACAATAGCGTTAATTTTTTCCTAAATAGCATTTTTTTTTAGGGGAGGGGGAGAAGTATGACAAAACGTTTATGAAGGACACAAAATTCTACACAATAAGGTCGGGAAAAAGTTTGGTAAAATGTGGATTTACTTATCAAAAAATCAATTTATACGGGGCAGATAATTCAATGGCTTATGGTTGAGTTCTCTATCCTGGGAGTTTGCAGTGCGCCCTGCAACTATCGGCGAAGAGCCGACGAAGAAAGCTAACCAGAAAACCCGAACATAACTAACAATTTACGAAATTTTTTCTGAATTAATGTTCCAAAATTATGCTATTCACTCGCATTACTTAACCTACTCTAACTAATCTAAACTAACTGACAATAACAACAAAAACATACGTACATTTTATTGGCATGTAGCGTCATCATTCTCATCAACATACGTGGCCTTGAACGAAAGCGCGAGGCATGCCAGGAAACACTAACCGATGTTTACGTAGGCCTAGAGAGATGGGCCTGTACGATTTTGTTCTACAGGTTAAGGGTGGGAGGAGGGGGATGGTGAGTGTGTAACAGAGCCTACAGCAAAAATGTTATGAGAGACGCATCATCAAAATTATAGGTAATAAGACCGGGAAAAAAGGTTAGTTCACGGGCATTTCAAGTATTGAAAAAGGACCCAGCCACGAAGCTTTTTATTTATTTTTACTTATTTTGAAAATGTTACGAAAATGCTCAAAATTTTTCTTTAACCAGAAACAACATGTCAAGAAATAAAGTTGAATAATTTTTCTTTAACGTATAGGCCTACACGCACATTTCACAATTATTCAGATCAGTTTGACATTTTTTTGTTTGTATTTTTCGTAACCAACAGATTTCTTTTAGCTACAAAAACACGGTAACAGCCAAATACCTTACTTTCCAATTTTTGCCGTTATTTAGTGTGAAATTAAACTTCTAGATGATTGATATTGACTAAAAAATTGCCAGATGCATGACCAAGTAGGGTTTTACGGTGCATTTGGCAATTCTTTTATCACAATCCGCCAGTAATACTGTTTAACACGCAAAGAAACTAAATAGGATAATTATCATTCTGCAGATTTTTTAAACTATTACTTGCTGTGTGATTACCAAATTGCGGAAATGAAAAACTTTATCCTAAAAACTGATTTTAAGCCTTGTAATAATTCTAAAAACTTTAAAGACTTTTCTATGTAAAAATAAATGTTTACCTGCTCTGCTGACTCGAAGCTTCACCCGTCAAAATTAGTTTGGCAAATACTCAATAAGTGTGACAAACCCGACTTTTAAAGGGATTTTTCAGGTCAGTAAAATTCTAGCCCCCAGGACCCGTTTGAAAAATGAGACCAGGAAATGAACTCTGAGGTGTATGAGAACTTCCTAGTGGCCATTTTGGATTGTACAATTTAAACTAGATTTTCTTGGTAATGAGGTCAGCAAAATTGGTATTTAAACTGAGGTTTTCTGTGTTTCAAATCGGTACTCTCTTGAATTTCCAGGAGAATAATCGGTCTCCCTAGCTCGGATATATTAGATATTCTTTGACAGGAGACAAAATTAGGTTTTTTTTATAATAAGTGTCTCCCTAGCTCGGATATATGAGATATTCTTTGACAGGAGACAAAATTAGGTTTTTTTTACTAACAAACATGAGCATTCTAGAAGTCTTGAAAGCTAACTAAGTACTTTCATAGAATTAGAGTTGCTTATCAAACAGTAAGTATCTATTTTACAAGTTATTATAATTTTTTTATTGTAATTTTAGTATTTTCAAAGGTAATAATAATACTTAGTGCTTGTGAGTAGATCTAATGTTTAAACATAATATTGCTTCAATAACGCTGATTATTAGAGTCTAGTTGAAAACTTTCTAAGTTGGTTGGTTGGTCTAAGAGAACATAAGCATGGGGGAGAGGGGGACCACATAATGGTGGGAATGCAGAGAGGGCAGAGGTAACAGAGGCAGAGGTGTAGTTGTTCAGCTTTTACGCAGTTTTCCGCTTTTTAATTTCCTAAAAACCTATATAATATAATGCAAGACATAAATAAATAATCTGGTTAGTTCCCTTTCCACAGTTTACAGTTGGACAATTTCTCATCCTTGCAGAGGGGTGGGAAGGATTCAGACCACATAATGATGGGAATGCAGAGGGGGCAGACGTAACAGAGGGTAATGGGGGGGGTTATTGTAGCATTAGTATTTTCAAAGTTACTAATTGTCCAAGACGGATATGATAAGAAAATGAATTGTCAGTACAAAAAGCAAGTATTATGAGTGTGTAGCAATTTAAACATAAAATTAGATTAAAAATAGCAAAAACCAAAACTGTTGGAAATAGAAAGTGCATTATCACTAAGGTTAGACCTGGCAAGGAGCACAAAGTTGAAAATAGTTTTGTTTAGTTTCACATTTAAGGGATTTAAAAAGCAACTCTGTATAGTTTTCTTTGCATTTACGAATTCAGCAATATTAAAAAACATTAGTCTTCGTCTTTCTTACGAGCCTACAGTATCGGGAGAAAGAGAATGCCAAAAAATTGAATTCTTGGACACAGCGTCATTCATTCCTACCGGCTGTCAAAGTAGGATCAAACGCCCTTGTTTGTCTGTCTGGCTTGTTTGAATGACCCGTCTTACACGAATGTTGGCTTTAGTCTAGGGCGTCTTGAGACTTTTGCCTGAAAATTTACGCAAGTATCTCATGCTTAGATCGTGTCTAGAGAAGGACAGTTGTGAAATATTGCAGTTTTCATATTTTGCAGGGAATTGAAAAAAAGAGTTGTGAAGTGATTTCCGTTATTTAAAGTTTAGTGCTAGCTTTTTTTGGGGTGGGGGGGGGTGGGGGATGTTTGTAATTTTACATGTTATGTTAAAAGTAATGGTTAACATGTAAAGTCAGTTGCTTTGGCTCGAATTTCACCAGACAGGTAAGCCAGAATAAGCTGTTTCTTGATTTATTCAACCTAACCCCAAATTTAGATAAGCCACTGTTGTTTGGTTGCCACTTATAATTTTTCTTTCTGGCATTTCTGATAAAATTTCAATCATCTCGTTTCGATGCAGGTGGTGCCCTGCCAGAGTGGATTTATACAAAAGCCTGAGTCTCTTTACCAGGTCATTAGGATTGACGTAATATTTATAATCCACTCTGCTAACCACTTTTTTAGCCATGACAGTCCCTTGTTTTTTGAGGTCCTCCCAAATAGAAGCGATAACAGACTGGTATTTGGCGCTCCGATTAGATTTTGGTTTATGAGTACTAGGGTAGTTGTTATGATAAATAGCATTAGTATTTTTTAACATGGCCACGTAAGCTGCTTTTACTTCCGGCATGATGGAAGTTTCTTTTAGTTCTTTGAAAATTAGTATATTCCAAAGGCCACGCCTTCCTACGTATTGTTGGTTTTCGACAACTATGCCATTTTCAAAGATTTTAACCGTTTTATTACCGAAGGCCAGCTCACCTTTTCTCTTATCATACCGTAAACCGAATACAGGGTCAGTATCTTTGGGATTTTCGAAAAATTGTACCAAGAAATATGGCAGTGTCTCCAGTATTCTGACCAGGTAACAAACTATCGAGGGACCTTAGCGTGGTGATGTTAGGAAGCTCAAGTGGAGTTAAAATGCATCTAGTGTGCACTGCGGAATATGTAGGGATGAGTTTAGGAACGGTGCTCGTAGTTGCGTATTCAGTTTTGGAGTTGGGTAGGATTCACATTATAGGAGTTACAGCCGGACATGAATATTGGGCGAGGCTGTAACTGAGAGAGGCTGGTAATGTTTTCTGACTAGGAGAAGGGGAGGGTGATAGAGCCAGTGATTTATAGTCATCTCCTTCACTATATTCTTGGTCACTTTCTTCTTCTTTGTAAAATTTAATCGGTGAAGTTTGCGTGTCTAGAGTGTTTTTAATCGGTTTAGTTTGCATGGCTAGAGTGTTTTTAATCGGCATAGTTTGTGTGGTTGCACCCAAAACCGACCTCGGTTTCAGGGTGCTTACTACAGGTTTCAAAAATTCTTGTAGTGATTCTTCTTGCTCTCTCTCCCCCAAACGCCGATTCAAAATTTGTTTAGATAAACGTCTTTTGGTTTTGCGATTTCTCGTTTTGTCTCCATTCTTTTGTTTAATAGGTAAAAATGAACGTTTATACTTCCCCTCGTTTAACGTTTTGTTAATTGAAAAAGTAATTTTGACAACGTTTTAAACTCTGAAAATTCCATGTCAGGGCCAACATGATTTTCGTAAACGTGTTTCAAATTTAACTCATCTACCGGAAAAAGAATTAATAAATTTGCAGTGTCTCTGACTACTTGTTTAGGAATTCTCATGTAGGACTGACTGCAATAAAAAAACATCGGCGTTCGAATGGCGTCCTTGGGCAAAGTAGTGCTCGATGTTTTTTTTTGTTTATCTAACAGGCAGTCGTCAAACAGAATAAGGTTTCTAAATTTTAGGTCCAGTTTTTTGGGCGGAATTAAATCTATTTGAGAGCCGTGAAAAAATGTGACACCCTTCCAATTTTTGGTTGACTTTGATGGTTGTACTTTGGTTGATATAAAGTTTTACTGTAAATAAATAATCTGTCGTAATCGAACCATCATTTGTTACTGATGAAATTAAACAGTAATTTAGTTTTTGCACAATTTGCGGGGCCTATAATTAAGCATCTGATATTTGAAGGTAAGAATGGGTGATTTTTCGGTTCTTTCTTGGGTACAAAAAAGGCGTAGTTTTTAATTTCCATCAAGTTTTTTATTTACAAATTGTTGAATGCTTACAGAGATACCAAACTCATAAATCGTTTATCTGAAAACTTGCCGCTGGAGACATCAGGATGCACCACTCCATATTCAACGGTGCACCACAACTTCACATTACTCGGAGAATCATTGGTAACGTATGCTCATTAATTCTCCCGGTAACTTCCGTCAAGTTTAAAGCACGGTAAGATGGTAATTTAAACCACGGTTTATCTATTACGTTTTTGTTAAGTTTATCTTTTGTTTTGTGTATATTTTCGTAAACCCAAGTTTTAAGACATAGCAGTTTATCGCAGTCGCTTGCCTTTTCGCAAGAGGAGTAACAGGGAGAAGCTGTGTTCATAGAATTAGGATAATTGAACATGGTCAAAGAAACTGGTTTCTGAGCTTCACATCCATCTCTAGTTTTTTACAGATGTACCGTTTAAGATGTTTCAAGAATTTTTCAGTTTCTGGTTCTCTGGGCAAAATCCAGCCTTTATATTTCGATTTTTCGTTCGAAAGGGGAGTTCCCATGCCCTTTAAATCGTTAAACTTTATGGAAGGAAACAAGTTATACTTTAAACCATCGTTAATTTTTGTTCCTTTATCATCTTTAACTTTCAGTATTTTTTTTGCAATAGATTGAAGAGATTTGTTTGCCAGTTTGGTTGAGACATCTTTACGTTTATCAATATACTTTTTTTTTAATATTTAAAAAAAAAATTGGGGAGGGGATCAATGTACCGAGTAAATTGATTCGAAGCAATTCATTAAAGACCCAGTTTGTGAGAATAAGAGGTGCAATAATCTGAGAAATAAAAGAAAACACGAATGACACGGTTAGAACTTGAACTCTTAACAGCCGCTTACTAAGTCGGGGATATCATTAGTATGCGGATGTCCTGAGTTCTAGTCCCTGTTGGGACAGTTGCGTTTTCTTTTTCTTTTAGGTTGTTGCATCTCGAATTCTCACAAACCCGGACTTTTAATGCATGTTGTTTTGTTTCATTCCTTACTCGGGCACCGTGTGCTTTTTCAGAAAAATCTATCGTACATCATTTTCTTGGCTCAAAAATACTTTTTCAGCTTTTTTGTTTAAGGCCACTTTCATACCTGGGGGGTGGGGGATTCGTATATTTAAAAAAGATGTCTTTTAATGAGTTTGGACAATCGTTGAAAAGGATGAGAGGGGAAGGGGGTGAAGTGGTGGGAGTCGGTCCGAGGGGACAGCCTGGACTAGGGTACGTTTTAACCCCCGAAAACTACGACATGCAAAGCAAGCGTGTAACTAAAGTTGGAGCTGCTATCGAACCTGAAGATGCAGTAAATTATACTCAGACTGGTACTCTGGCAACGGACGTTCAGAAACCGACTTGCCTCCTGCCATTAGTCTTCTCTCCAAAGAGTTGGCTTCTGCCATATCTAGCATCGAAAAAAATGCATTATACTTAGATAAGGTTGACGAGAATTTTTATGCCAAGAAGAAGCAAATTAAGGACATTGCTTTTCCCAGGCACGCTGTTGATGCAGCATCGAAAGTATACGTTGACAGAAATTGTTTATTACAAGATGACCAGAAAGTGTACTTCAACGCAAGCCACAAGCAGATTAGAAACTTAAGTGTTCCTACTTTGGCAAATGATGCTGTTACTAAGGTATTCGTCGACAATAATTGCTTGTCACAAGACGAACAGAAAGAGCACTTTAATTCCTCGAACAAACAGATTAGAAACCTAAGCGAACCAACTTTGCCGAGTGATGCGGCTATGAAGAAATTTGTGCATGAAAACAGTTTCACGCTTATCAGTTTCAGCATGAAAAGCCCTTTCGAAAAAGCGAGCGATTGGTTCGTTAATTCCGGTCCTCTCTCGAGCTTCGTATGTACAAGTTCAGGTTTAATTCCTAAAACAATTTTATACTGCAGCAATCCGAGCGTTGCACTAGTTGCTAAATGTAAAATAGGTACGAGAGCCCTTTACATTAATAAATTAAAGGACGAGCATTCGACAGCTACTGTTTTCAAAAATCCTTACGTAATAGAAAAAAATTTGCCCATCGCGCTAGAAGCATTTGAAGAGTTTCACCCAGAAGACATTTATTTAAAGTTAGATTTGCACGTTAACTTTTCAATAGATGACTCGTCTCATTCTATCTAAAACAGCTTCGTAATTAAGTGCCTTAGAGAAGGCACTTAGGAAAAATAAGCAAAAGTAACCGCACCAAATTTGGTCAAAGTTTTGTACACGGTCGTAATTGTATTTTATTACCGGTGCCAAGTAGTTAACCACAGACCGGGGAGAACCCATGTTGCCAAAACTATCGAAATAACAAAGTTTTCCTGAAACGGTGGAATAGTCGACCTAATGACTTCCGTCTCCATCTTGGAAATCTTCCAAGTTTACTATTCTGTTTTCACCAGTAGGCCAAAGTTATAATGGAAGCGTGTCTTTACTAAAAGTACCTCTGAATTTTGGAATTTTCATTACTCTAGCCAACCCGTTCAAATCAAAGTTTGTTAAAGGTTTATTAAAGTCGATTAAACCTTGGGTGGTCGCAAGTAAAGACATCTGCCATTTTTTTGCTTCTTTTTTGCTTAATTTATTTTTCTTCGAGCCAGAACCTTCACTTGCTTGTGATGCCGCACGAGTTCAGCCAGAATTTTTGCATCATTTTGTGCCTTTTTTACGGCAGATACCACCCGTGCAGTTCCGCCCGCCATTCCTCCAATCCCAGCTAAAATCGGTCCTAGCACTGCCAACGGCAAAAAGCCGCCTTTCTTTTTTCGTGATCTTGTTTTGAGCGCCATATCTTTATTATTATTATCATTATTATTTAATAAACAACTTCGACTTTGACTCTGCCTAACTTTAGATTCATTTTCCTGTCTCCAACGAGCAGAGCGTGACAAGTAGTGTTAACTGGCACTGCTGCCCTAAACTTCAATTTGACTTGTACGTCCACGATTCTCGATTGCAGCCTCTCGGACTGTTTGGAGCAATCCAACACCACGAGAGGGTAGGCTTTCTTGAACTGAAGCAAGTCGAAACACAAGTTGGTGTCGTAGCACAGCTGCCTAAATTGCTGCGACAATCTGTACAAGCCGACGTACTCACCAGTAGCAGAATTTGCGTTCAAATCGAGAAACGGATATTAAATTAAATTAAATTTTACTTTGACCTTTAATGGTCAGGATGACGGAAGGATGTTGGCCACTAAATTCGTTCCTTGTAATAAAGAGAGAATTGTCAGGGATGGTAATTTCGTTTGAGAAACCTAGCAAGTGAATGTTCTTCCAAAAGGCGTTTAAACACGCTCACGGAGGGTGCAATGACAACAACTTCGGGAAGGGAGTTCCAAGCTCGGACAACATGTGACGCAAAGAAGAATTTCCTACAATTTGTGCGCGAAACGGGTTTGCTAAGTTTAAGTGTGTGGCCCCGTGTAGTGTTATAATTTACAAATGAGAAAAATAGCACATCAACTGAGAGCAGTCCATGCACGATTCTGAATGTCAAAACGAGGTCCGCTTTGAGCCTTCGCAGTTCGAGGGGTGCAAGTTGGGCCATGGATAGCCTTGTGTTAGCAGTGTAATTTCGATATCCATTAAGGTTACGAGTAAAACAGCGTTGATATCCTTTTGAATTTAGAGTCACGTGAGTGTCTTGCAGACTGCAGTGATCGAACATGCCAGGATTTTTAACTAAAGAGTCATGCCTGTTAGTTTGAAAAGCTAGAACTATCCACCTAGGTTTTTCAACCGTGGGAGTAGTCAGTACGCGCCAGGTGAAGCTAATATTTTGAGGGAGCATGCAGCTATCGTAATGTCAGTGGCTAAATCCTAAATCCACTGTCGCTCCGTGGTCGATGAGATTGTAGAGTTTAGGTTTCTGCTCGTCCGAGGCAGTGACATGTGGAACGATCCAGCTGATGCTATTTAGAACGACTTTGCCATTGGCCGCTGCTTTGAAGATGGCGTTAGTGTCACTTGCTCGCATGAGTGTGAGCACGTGTTTAGTTTCAGAGATTAGCTTATCGTAATTTTCGAAAAATCCCATGATGTGTTTCAGAGGGATGGCGAATGTAAAGCTTCCCTTGGGAGTTATTTCAATGATGATGGACGCGTGCCGCTGTTGATTCCCAAGTTGTCAGTTAGTTCAGCCGCGACTGAAGCTGCACTATCCAGCGCCCAGCATTGACCGAGCAGAGCTGGTTGCTCCGCCGAGCCATAGGTGAGCAGTCCCTTTATCAGAGTACCGAACCCGGATAATTTAACTCGTCAACTTGTTTATCACCGAGATGGTATTTGATATTAGAAAACAGGAGCATTATTAATCAACGCAGCTACGTCGGCATCGGCATAAGCCGAGTCATCGTCCTTCAGTAACCTTCCTTTAATCAGGAGGTAACTATTAGCAACGTGCAGAAATAAATCTTGGTTTTCTACATGTATGCGGATTTCCGAATTTACGTTGTTGAGATTGGTGCCAACAATAGGATTGTATTCGTGGTACGTGTAAGACTAGATCGATAAATCGTACACCAAAGGTTCGTTGATTTTTAAGTAATCTTCTACTACACTCATTTTCTGGGTGTTGTTATGAATTTGATGGAAGCTTTGTTTCTAGGTGTCAAACCGTTTGTTTTTTTTTATTATAGAGTTAAAATTAAGAAAGAGTACTTTCTTTTTTTTTCCAAACACAAGCATTTTTATCCATTTTTAAATTTAATTCGTAGATCTCAAATGAAATCGCACCGTGAGCGTCTCACCATTTAAGTCCAATGGCTCATTGGTCTGAGACGTGAGCCAAACTCTTATACTTCTAATTGACTTTGTAGTAACTGGGAGGTAAATTAAATTATGTGGGGACTCTATGATTTTGAAACCGGGTGGTGCATTGAGATAAAAGGAATATAAAGTGGGCTAAGTGTCGCTGTTTAGGTACGAATTGCTGATGATATCCACGTGTACGAAAATTGTGTTGATGCTCATAATGTCGACTGTATTTTGACTTTCTCGACTTCTCACGTAGTTGCCTAAGCCAAACCCCAAAACTGCAGCCAAACTCTTGTCACCCAAAAAAATATTCCGTAATTCAGATCGGTAATTATCAAGTTGGTTCTTAAAGTGGTTAGATTCGGAAGAATCGTAATGGCAACCTTGCTGTGGCCATTCACATCTACTTACTTTCGCTTACTTGAAAAATTTATTCAAATCCTCGATTTCATAGACACCGGGACTTACTTACACTTTGTGCCATGAAGCGCCAGCATTGGTAGTGTACTGAATTTCGTTATTTTTTGACGTGATGTTGTGAATGCTGTTATAAGTCTCTAAATTAAGCGGAGCCAATTCGTAATTTTTTTCGGAGTCCAAATGAATGGGTGTGTTTTGATTAATTTTCAAGTCGGAGTCTTTGCTGGTGAGAATAATCAAACAGGAATCCATGTAATTTTTTTTAAAGATATGAAAAAAGATTGTACTATAGTAAAAAAGAGCAACCGTAATAAACTCAAGATGAAATATTGCGTCAAATGTAAACGTTCGACTCCTAAACAGTCGAAGGCCACCGTTTCTACAACTTCACGAAACAACAGACCGTTGGAGATAGTGTTTTGCGATGTATGCGGTACAAAAAAAGCTTACTTCGACAAAGTGGGGAAGGAACTCGTGAACAAAATCATAGATAACTTGCCCATTGAAATACATTTACCGGGGTATCAATACTGCGGTCCTGGAACTCAGATGAAGAAGCGACTTGCACGAGGAGATCCTGGAATAAATAAACTAGGTGAAGCTTGCAAAGAACATGATATAGCTTACGCCGAATGCTCGGACTTAAAAGATCGCCACGCCACCGATAAAGTTCTAATTTGAAAAGCTCAAAGGGTGAGAGAGGGTCCATCTCTGGCATGGAGGGAAAAGCTAGCCGCTTCCGTCGTTAAGAAAAACATGAAAACAAAACTCAGGTACGGAATGGGAAATAAAAATAATGGATCAACTCGTAAACAACTTCACAATCCAACACGGAGACTGAAGGTGATTGTACTGGGCCTAAATGATCTATGGCAGGCTGACTTGGTGGAGGTGATCACGTATGCTAAGCCAAATAAAGGATTTAACTATCCCCTAACATGCATTAACGTCATGTCCAAGTTTGCTTGGGCCATTCCTCTTAAATCTAAAACCGGTATAGATGTTACCGAAATTTTCAAGAAGATACTCTCAGGAGCGACCGCCCCTAAAAATTTACAAGTCGATTTAGGTAGTGTGTTCTATAATAATGACTGCAAAGCGCTACTTAGACGCCATAACATCGACATGTACTCTATGTCCTCTGAGAAGAAAGCGAGCGTGGTTGAACGTTTCAACAGAATGCTGAAAACTCGAATGTGGAAAAAATTCACCAAGCCGGAGAATTACAAGTGGATACAAATTATCACGAGTTAGTTTCGCAATACAACGACACGGTTCATTCCACCACAAAACTGAAACCTCGGGAAGCAACCAGACATCACGAACCGTTGCTGAGACGAACTAGCCCTAAACAACTGCTAAAGAAACCCAACTTCGCCGTAGGAAATAAAGTCAGGAAATAAAGTTTAAAAAATTTTCAACAAAGAATATTTGCACAATTTTACCAGTGAAGTATTCATGATCCGTAAAGTGCCAAAAACCCAACCAGTTAGGAGGTTTCTACAAACAGGAAATTCAAAAAACCCAAGTTCCAGATTTATTTCTAGTGGAGCAAGTATTATGTAAAAAGAAGGAAAAAGATGGAAAAATGCTTTATTTTGTTAAATGGAAGGGCTATGACTCCCAGTACAACAGCTTGACGGATAATATAGATAGTTTAAGCTGAATTCACTTGCCCATAAGCTAGAGTACCGACTGCATTGTCGCAGACCCATCTCTTGTCGTCGTAGGGACTGAAAGCCAAGACGGTTTTTAGTTCGTGCACCTCCGAACGAATGTAAGATCCCAGAGTTCTCTCGACGTTATTATTAAACAACACATTCTTGTACGTTTCGTGCACCACTTGTGCTGTTTTCTTAATGCCTTTGCAAGCCATTTTGTTCTTCCCATCCGATTGTAAAACGCTGTAGAGCTTCAACTTTAAACCTGCAAACTCGGAAATTGGGCACCCCATGCTCTCATCTTTCATCTTCCCCAATACTTTTTTGTTGATGTTGGAGTGTAGAAAATAATCTTTGGGATAGTCCGATGTATCAAACAACGACGCATCTTCTTCCATATCTTTGTAAATATCGTCCATTTCTATCAAATAACACAGACTATCCGTATCCGTGACTAGGAGTTTACATCTCTCCAGTCCGTACTTTTTCATCATGTGGTCGTAGTGAAACTGGTAGACTAGTAACTTTGACAATTCCAAGATGCTAAAACCAACCATGATGGGCTTGTTCAAGGTGATGTGTGTGGGCGTCTTTGTAAAAATGACCAAATCCTCGCTTAGAGAAGTGAAACTCGTGGTGCGTGGGTGAGACGCGTACTTGATGGCTTTCTCTTTCGTTATTGCTATCAAGACGTTGTTTCTCTTGCGCTTGTTCTCTATCGTCTTACCAAAAATGCTGTTATTCACCAATTTGTAGAGGTTTTTGTCAAAATCATTAGTAGCCGTTCGCCATTTATCGTTAATAAACTCGATGTTACGTTTCAGCCAAGGCGCTTGCTTAAAACTGATCGCTCTGTGTATTTTTTTGATAACCATGCCGAGGGAAAGGTAGTATTTCAAATTCCTATAGTGCACCACATACTTTTTCTTTGAGAAAAGGTTAGTGGTTAGCTTTAGGCCTTTGTTGTACGTTAACCGCAAGTCCTCGATTGCCCGACGGTTGAAAGGAGAAAGTATAGACTTTGTGATTTTCTTGTGCTCCGGGGCTAGTGAGAAAGCATTGTGTGATGCATGAAGCATCTCCGGGTATTCAAGTCCACTTCCAATATCACTCTCACCTCCGTAATTGTTGAGATTTATAACTTTAAGCTGGTCTTCCGGCACCCATTCGTACTCTCCGGTAGGTAAATACTCGCACATAACACAACCGTTTAAGTTGTTGAAGTCCAAACATATGATGTAAGAATTCTTTTTAGCAGGGTCGATGATAGATGGTATGTAAGGGTTGTTGGATTTAGCGTATCTTCTATACTTTGTCCCACATTATGTTTTCAGAAAACTGACTATATGACGCCACGTTTTCTTCCACTACGAGTGCAAAAAATCCGTAAACATCCCATTCGTAAACTCTAACAGTAACTTTGTAGAGTTTACAAGTATGATATCCACATGTTTTTGCACTCTTAGTGGAAGGAAACGAGTCGTCATCCAGTCAGTTTTCTGAAAACATAATGTGGAACAAACTATAGCTATAAACGAGACACCACCTCTTATATCCTTTTCCACCATAAGATGCATGTCAATGTTACTGAAGAGATTAAAAGACACTCCCGTCCTCTTGAGTGCCGCGTCCCAAAATAGGGAGGGTGTAGAAATATAATAGGAGGGGTCCAATCCGTAAATAGCCAAACTCGTCGCTCTAAAGTTTTCAAACACATCAGCTAAAAACCCGACATCCGTCCACAAATACAGGTCGTGGTAATCTCCAAACGTTTTGCATTTGCCAAATCTTCATCGCATGTTGATAAGATTCGGAGCAGATCGCTCCTTTCAACAACGAGGCAAATGCCGACATGGGAGGTAAACACTTCTCCTCAAACACTTCCACATTTGTTAGGTATTCATAGGGAAACGCACCTTTTGCCGAAGGCCTCGTACGAATTCCACGGATTCACCTTCGAAAAGTTTGTCCATGATGCTAAAGCTATTTAAGTTCGAAGCTAGAGTTTCCAATGATGCCGTCATAAATGCTAGACTGTATGTTTTTGTTCAAAGTGAAAGAAAAGTTACACTTGATGGTGCGTGGCACCTCTAAATTCACCGGTGATGTGGTCGTGGTCTCGTACTTTTTTAAACCTGTTATACTTTTCTTGGGGAGGGCTAAATGCTCCTTGTTTGCAGATATGGCACACCCCAGCTTCTTTGTACAGCAGCCACTGCTCCTTGGTTAAACGTTTCATTCGTTGCTTGTGGGAATCCACGTAAGCCACGATCTTTTTCTGCCTCTCTAATATAGATTTGAAGAAAACTTGCACGCAGTTTACTCCTCTGTACAACTTTTTCGAAAATATTCCACCTAAGTGGTCAACAATCACGTAGGCAAAACTGCAAGCTTGGTGTATGTGATTAACTCTGGTGTATGAATCGTTTCTATCGCAACTGGAGACTGGGTGCAGCGCCACTTGAAAGTCCACGTAAGCTATGTACAACCTTTTAAGCTCATTCTTGAAATTTTTAAACTGGATAACATCATTGTCGGGCAAAGAGGTCTTTTGAAACGGAACTCCCACGCAAGAAGGAAGGTGGTAGTTTTCATACCTGAAACGATTCCGAAAAACGATTTTGTAAGCAATGCTTGCAAAAATACTTCAAGCGCTTGTTGGGGTTGAAACTCGCGATGAATTTATCGAAGTCTTTTATCGTCAAGTAGGGTCCGTTGAGAGGAAGCAAGTCAACGTGATGCTTACTTTCAACTAAGGAACTCATGTGATAAATGCAAGCCTCGTCATCTTCGAAACCAAAAACAGATACCAAAATGTTGTTGGCTTTTTCGAACGCCGCGATTTTGGATAAAGGAACGGGGTCTAACACACCTGCAACTAACTCCTGCGCACGAGACAGGAAATGTTTCGTATCCCAATCATGTTGCGAAGATGGAACGGGGTGTATACTAGCCAACACGGACCACAGAAAACATCTATCATCTTCACTACGCACATTGACCAGTATATCGTGACCTATTTTGAGGTTGTTGGGGAGTGCTACGTAACCTTTCCCTGAAAAAGGTCTATAAATTCTAACGCATAGTTCGGTGCACACGCATTGCTTGACAACCCATCCACTTCCTTCCACTGCAAACTGTCCAATACTATACAGAATCTTGTTGGACATTTCCGAAAGAACCTCCCTGCTCCCCACCCTGACCAGGTTGGAGTTAAAATAAGCTTGAATAGTTTCCGTATTAACCGACGCTTTTTCGAAGAGAATGCATAATCCAATTTGAGCTTTTATGTTTACCATCAGACGTCGACATTGTTCTTAAAGATTCCAATATTTGTCCTCGTACTGTTCCAACAAAATCAAAGGCTCGTAGTGCATTTCATCATGCGTAAAATCCCGCTTGAAAGTTAAGAAGCATCTGTTGAAAGCATAGCGCACTAGATCAAACCCTCCTAAATCCTAACTGAACGGCCTTACCTCGAGCTCGGTTTCATCTGTCACCTCTGTCTTGTCTTTTAAATTGTCTATCATGTCGGACAAGGCCCAGTCGATTCTGGTATCCTCTATTAGAGGTACGACTAGAGAACTGACCTTGTTTACGACCAGGTTGAAATTTGCTGGTATTTGAGAAATTATTCCTTCCTTTAACTGGGGCTTGAGTTTAGGAAAGTCAATTTAAGTCTTTTTTTTTGAAGTCTCTCCAATTTCCCTTCCACGTTGTTTTAAAGTCCCTCCACACTTGTGCCGTTTATACGTGAGAATGTCCGAGTATGTCTCACCGCATGATTCGCAGGTTACGTTACATTTTCCTTCGTGACGCCTTTCGTGCCTCCGTTTATATCTGTTGTTCCTGAATGTCTTTTCGCAGTATTGACATAAAAAAATATCATTGTCAGACATTAGAAGCTCTTGTTTTTTTTTTTTGTCAATCATCGTTGATCCCTTTTTTTTTATCTTCCGGAAACATCTCTTTGTTCGTTCGAAGACACAAGTGTGAAATCTTGGTGTGAACCGTAGCTCGTTCCAAATCAGGGAAATACTTCCAACAAGCTTCACAGTAATATATACCTCCAAACTTGATTTTTTCAGGCGTAATCATTTTTTCATCGCATCGGTCGTAGTGCGCCAAAAATTCATCGTAGGAAGAAAAGAGTCCTCCGCAATCGAGACACGTAAAGTGTAACACACAAGGCTTCTCCAAATGACTTTCCACCTCTTCTCGCGATAAAAACTCAACTTTGTATTTCTTGCACTGGAAACTCGAGACCACCTCGTACTTGGCAGTCATGGCTGATATAAAGATCGACAGAATTATCCCCGGCTTCTATACCCGTTCCCAGAGGGTTTGTATCTATGCGGTAGAAAGTCACACCCCTCATCCGTATAACTTGTGAAAAATGCTCCCCAAACAACAATACTTTAGAAACCAAAAAACCTGAAAAAATAAAAAGAGAGGAAGCAACATGAAAGTTACAAGCCGAAAAATGCTCCCACAAACAGCTACACTTCTTTTTTTTAAAAACCGCAAAAAAATATTAGGAACCCCCATCTGCAGAAAGGAAGGATAGGGGGTCAGCAGGGGGGACTGGGGGACTGTTTAAAAGGGCTTGTTTTCTACCATTTTATCTACTACTTAAATACAATTACTTATTCATGTTGGGAAACCTTTTTCATAGTTATTTTTGAGTTTGGATATAAGAAAAATACTTTTGTGTTATTTATTTCCCTTATCCTTAAGGGATTTTTTCATAGGTTTTATTCAATGTTTTATATTTACTGAATGAGATTATTAAGTTACGATAAGGGAATGGGATTTCTTAATTTTTGTTTTAGAATTCCCTGAAAACTTAACTTTGTTGAACATTTTTTTTCTCTTTTGGCTTTTCTGGCTTTCCTTTTTTTGTTCTAATGTACTCATTTGTACAGTTTTGAAGTTGTCGGTGTTGGCGATATTTAGACAGTGTCAAAGGTGAGGACACTTTTTTTTAGGCAATAGAGGATTCTGTCGTGCTTTAGGATGGATTTCAATATTTGAGTCCTGGAAAGCGGAATGCTCCTTGGCATTGCTTATATTGTCATAGTGAGATATGCTTCATCAATTGGCTCTTGGTATGATTTATTTTTTGTTATACTTTAACGATTTATAATTTGATATTCCTTTAATCTTGTGTTTGATATTATGATTTAGGTTTACTTTAATACAACTAATTACCATAAATCCTCTAATTTTGTAGCCCAGGCCACTGGCTGATAATCAAGCCAGTTTGACCCGGCTACAATTAGAGACTGGCTACAACCAGAGAACGTTCACTACAAAATTTAAAAAGGAATTGTACGTTATAAGTACATGTGTCTGACATGTGACGGACTTGCTCTTTCATAGAACCTATTTAAAAATCAAGCTATTTTGACCTGGCTACAACTAGAGACTGGCTACTACTAATATGTAATTGACAAAACATTCGGCTACAATTAGAGACCGGCTACTACTAATATGTAATTGACAAAACACTCGGCTAAATTAAGGACTCGGCCACAAATAGAGGATTTACGATAAATATTCGAATTGTGTTTCTACATTTATGACAAAACACTCGGCTAAATTGAGGACTCTGCCACAAATAGAGGATTTACGATAATTATTCGAATTGTGTTTCTACATTTATGAGTGTTTTTTACTTTCAGTTTATACGTTAATCATGTGTGAGTATAATATAATACTGCAAGCATTTGCATTCTACGCATGCGCCAGGGTTTTCTTCACGAGGTGCGGTCATTTCTCTAGATGGAGAGTGTCGCTATGCTGCAACATTCTTTAAAGTCTTTGTTTAATTATGGACGTCCAAATTTGCAGTTGAACATGCTGTTCGATGCACTATCCAGATTTGAATTAATGATGGCATGCTCTCTTGGGATGGTGTTCTGTCATCGCTCCACGTTGGATTTAACTTTCATTTTGAATTCATACGTGCATCAACGTTCTGTTCACATTTATTACACACTGGCTTCGCTGCGTTGAACTGTAGCTTTAGCTTGTCAGTTTTATTTCTCTGCATAAACTGACGATATCGTTCTTTTTGGATGAACTTGTACGTTAACCAGTCGTATTGCTTTCTAGTTTGTTATTATACCACCATTAAGGAGATTGTGTTAGATCAGCCTATGCACTTTAAAAATAATTTCTCAAGGTCACCTCCGATTCTTTCGGGAACTTCCACAAGTTCTCGATTGTGAATGTGTTGTATTTATTCTTGAGCAGAAGAATTTTTGTTGATAACATTCATTACTGAATTACGAAAATAATATTTACCGCCAAACAATTAACTGCTTTGTGATAATGAATTAACTTCGGAATTCTTAACATGCAACATACTGTATTATAGCCTTAACAGAATTAAATAAAATTTTAAATTTTGAATAATATAATGTTCGTTCGATCCTGCAGTGTAAATTATGTGAATTGAGTAAGTGTTTCTAAACTAAACCCCTCTTTCACGCCGATTGTTCCCGGTCCTCAATGAGAACTAGACAAGAAAAGCCGATACTTCATATTTAGAAATTGCAATGTAAGATGTAAACGAGAATGCAGACAAAAAAAAACTAATTATAACGTATCTTGCTCAGTAGAATAACTGTCATCTTCAGAACTTAATTATATGCCAAGAAACTAAAAGAAAACAATGTTCCGAACATACAAACTGTATACAAACTTCTCATCATGCATACCAATGGACGGTTGTTAAGTTCTTGAGATCTCCCCTCTAACTCCAGGCATTTTTTTTATAGGTTCTTAAGTCAGTCGCTGGATTCAAAAGAGTGTTCACTTGGTTTGGAAACGAAGACGCTTAACCACTGGGCTGTTGCTGCTCGCTTTGCTGGATGGCCTCACAAACCTTGTGGTGAGCCAGGGACTTATTCCCCCATCGTGCTTTACACCAGGACTAAAGAGATTAAATGCAATCTATCTAATAATATTAAGAATTTTTCTTGTTCTACGAAGTTCGTACTTTCCGTAAGAGACGCCCAGTCTTCCCTTCTGCAGTTTCCTACGAAGGTCGTAGTATCTGTAAAAGACGCCAAGTCTTCCCTTCTGCAGTTTTCTACGTACTTGCCTGTACACCGGGACTGAAGAGATTAAATGCAATCTATCTAATAATACTAAGAATTTTTCTTGTCCTACGAAGGTCGTACTTTTCGTAAACGACGCCCAGTCTTCCCTTCTGCAGTTTCCTACATACTTGCCTAGCACAGAAAGCTGTTTTTTGCAAATTATGCGAATTCTCAAAACTGCGCCTCTATAATGCTTTTTTTTTGCATCTTCGTATAACTTAAAGTATATTCCTTGTTGTCGTATAACAGCCACGCGCAGTTCTCAGTCCGCGCATGTTGCTGTTGTCCTGTTTCGCGAGATTCAGCATTCTAGCAGTATAACATCACTTCCGCTTGCTTTTCACGTGGTCAGAATTGCATGTGCAATAAGAAAACATGAATGAAAAGAGGGTCACGTGAGAGCACGAATCCCAAAATTGTGTCGTCATAAACCGCAAACGATGATGCATATGAAAGTATAACGAACATCTAAACACACCAAAGTATAAATATTAGCAGGATGCCTGAAAAACACTTTCAAATATACAACAGAAAATCTCCTAGATGCCTCATTTTAAAATGGATTTTTAGCACGGGATTGATTAATGCTAGGTAAATAAACCCTTGTGACCGTGCTTGATATGATGTATCAAAAAAATATTTACAGGAACCTTGGTGGAAGGTGTTCCCCTTTAAGGTTTTTTTTTAAAGTTCCTGATTTGGTCGCTGGATGCCATCTGGAGCCCAATTGTAACAAAGCTAACCACTCGACTGTGCTTGCCCTATTGGAAATCCTAATGGAAAAATTCTACTGGACCAGTATGTCCAGTATGAAATTTCAACTGGAACAATACCTCCAGTAGGTATTTTCAAATGGACCAATCCTCCAGTACATATTTTGAACTGGACCAGTAACAACAGTAGCATCGTTTCAACTGGACCAGTAACTCCAGTAAGAAATGTTTTGTCTACTGGTGAACTGGTTAACTGGACCAATATAACCAGTAGATACTTTCAACTGGACCATTACCTCCAGTAGATAATTTCAAGTGGACCAGTAACACCAATAGCTAATTTAACTGGACCAATAACACCTGCAGGTATTTTGAACTGGACTTGTAACCAACAGTAGAATCTTTTCAACAGGACCTGTAACGCCAGTAAGACATTTTTTGCCTACTGGTGAACTGGTTAACTGGACCAATACAGCCAGCTGATATTTCCAACTTTACCGATACCTCCATTAGGTAATTTCTGCTGGACCAGTAGCCAACATGAAATCTTAATAGAAATTCTACTGGACCAGTACAATACTACATGTCCAGTAGAAAATTTCAGTACCTCCAGTAGTTATTTTCAACTGGACCAATACTTCCAGTAGATATTTTGTACTGGACCAATAACCAATAGTAGAATATATTCAACTGGACCAGTAATGCCAGTAGAGAATAGTTCATCAACTGGTGAAGTAGTTACGCAGACCAGTAACTCCAACTGGATATTTTTTCCTACTGGACCAATACTCCAGGATATTATCAAATCGGTCAGTACCAACTATAAACAGCATTTAACTGAACCGGTAATCATCAGTAAACTATAATCAGTTCCCTATTGGAAGTTTTAATGGAAAAATTCTACTGGACCAGTATGTCCAGTAGGAAATTTCAACTGGACCAATACCTCCAGTAGGTATTTTCAAATGGGCCAATACCTCCTGTACATATTATGAACTGGACCAGTAATAACAGTAGCATCGTTTTAACTGGACCATTAACTCCAGTAAGAAATTTTTTGTCTACTGGTGAACTGGTTAACTGGACCAATACAACCAGTATATATTTTCAACAGGACCAATACCTCCAGTAGATAACTTCAACTGGACCTGTAACCAATAGTAGAACACGTGCAACTGGACCAGTAACACCAATAGGCAATAGCTAATTTCAACTGAACCAATACCACCTGTAGGTATTTTGAACTGGACCAGTAACCAGCAGTAGTATCTTTTCAAATGGATCTGTAACTCCAGTAAGAAATGTTTTGTCTACTAGTGAACTGGTTAACTGGACCAATACAACCAGTTCATATTACCAAGTTGACCAATACCTCCAGTAGGTATTTTCAACTGGACCAGTAGCCAACAGGAAATTCTAGTAGAAATTCTACTGGACCAGTACATCCACTAGAATATTTCAACTGGACCAATACCTCCAGTAGGTATTTTCAACTGGACCAATACTTCCAGTAGATATTTTTAACTAGACCAATAACCAACAGGAGAGTCTTTTAAATTGGACCAGTAACTTCAGTAAGAAATGTTGTGCCTACTTGTGAACTGGTTAACTGGACCAACATAACCAGCAGATAGTTCAACTGGACCAATACGTCCAGTAGCTATTTTTAACTGGACCAGTAACCAACGGTAGAACATCTGCAACTGGACCAGTAATGCCAGTAGAGAATGGTGAAGTAGTTACGCAGACCAATAACTCCAACTGGATATTTTTTCCTACTGGACCAATACTCCAGGATATTATCAAATGGATCAGTACCAACTGTAAACAGCATTTAACTGAACCGGTAATCATCAGTAAACTATAATCAGTTCCCTATTGGAAGTTTTAATGGAAAAATTCTACTGGACCAGTATGTCCAGTAGGAAATTTCAACTGGGCCAATACCTCCAGTAGGTATTTTCAAATGAACCAATACCTCCTGTACATATTATGAACTGGACCAGTAATAACAGTAGCATCGTTTTAACTGGACCATTAACTCCAGTAAGAAATTTTTTGTCTACTGGTGAACTGGTTAACTGGACCAATACAACCAGTATATATTTTCAACAGGACCAATACCTCCAGTAGATAACTTCAACTGGACCTGTAACCAATAGTAGAACACGTGCAACTGGACCAGTAACACCAATAGGCAATAGCTAATTTCAACTGAACCAAGACCACCTGTAGGTATTTTGAACTGGACCAGTAACCAACACTAGTATCTTTTCAAATGGATCTGTAACTCCAGTAAGAAATGTTTTGTCTACTAGTGAACTGGTTAACTGGACCAATACAACCAGTTCATATTACCAAGTTGACCGATACCTCCAGTAGGTATTTTCAACTGGACCAGTAGCCAACAGGAAATTCTAATAGAAATTCTACTGGACCAGTACATCCACTAGAATATTTCAACTGGACCAATACCTCCAGTAGGTATTTTCAACTGGACCAATACTTCCAGTAGATATTTTCAACTAGACCAATAACCAACAGGAGAGTCTTTTAAATTGGACCAGTAACTTCAGTAAGAAATGTTGTGCCTACTTGTGAACTGGTTAACTGGACCAACATAACCAGCAGATAGTTCAACTGGACCAATACTTCCAGTAGCTATTTTTAACTGGACCAGTAACCAACGGTAGAATATCTGCAACTGGACCAGTAATGCCAGTAGAGAATGGCAGTAGTTACGCAGACCAATAACTCCAACTGGATTTTTTTTCCAACTGGACCAATACCTCCAGGATATTATCAAATGGATCAGTAGCAACTGTAAACAGCATTTAACTAAACCGGTAATCATCAGTAAACTATAACCAGTTGGATCAGTAACTCCAATAGGAAACAAGTTCGAAAGTTCAGGAAGTGCAGCAAATTTGTGCCGAGTAATTTGGGAACTGGGATGGCAGGGCCAAAGCAATCTAAGCAGTATGGCTGTACGTATCCTATTTTGCATTTTTCTACTTGTTTTCCTTGAAATGCCTTTCCTCCAAGTGAAACACAACCTGTTGAATTCAACAGTAACTGTGTATACTTTATCAATCAGTAACATACACAGACCTTTTAGAGTAAAAGGGCATGGTAAAGTTTTTTTTCAGAAGACTTTTTTTTTGGCTTATCAGCCTCTTTTTTTACCCTTTTTTTATTGTTTTCTTTAGCTTTCCAGGTCTTCTTTTGCCGTTTTTACCTTTTCTCTGGCAGCATTTCATTGGTTCAGAAAACCAAAATGGAGCATATTTTTACAAAAAGGTCAAGAATGCGAATTTTTCGGAAAGCACCCCCCCACCCACACACACACACACACACACACAACTCCTATGCATGCCACTGGTACTCTACGATCTGTAACTAAATCCCAAAACCGCACATGTTTTGCTTGTGTAGAATTAAAGCACTTTAAGGAAATAAGGAAATGCATAGGTAACAAGAGGAGCATAAATAAGAAAAATTTGTGGCTTTGCTTTTTTTTTTGCACAGTTTTGGCAGCAAGCGACAGCACGTGGCAAATTCGACCTAAACAGTAGTGGCTCATGCACATATCGTCCGAGTTTTGGTGTTTCATGTATGTCTTTCTAATTTCTTTTTTTCTGCAGGAACGCGATACACAGTGAATTGCCTGTCTACCTTTATTTTATTGCATTGCTTTTCAGTGAGCGTTTGTTAAATAGCGTCACAGAAGTAAAGCAACTCTAACAATTTATCATATATTTTGAAAAACTCGTACGGAAAATTAAGTTATAAAAGAATTCCTTGAAAACTCAAGTGTAACTTGTATGGCCATCTTATTAATTTGTGCCCTTAAACTTGTAATTTACACCTGAACCATTCGGGAGTGGATTGTTTTGAACTCAGTAAAAGGTTTCAAAATCAATGTCATAATAAATAACTTGGCTTCCTGGCCTAGTAGCTGTTCTTACTATATCTACGAGCAGGTTTTATAGGACCAGTAGGCTGGGTTAGTTATTGGACCAGTAGGCTCTCCTTACAGAACCAGTAACAAAAGCTTGCAGGTCTGATAAGAATTTTATATTAAAGCAATTACTAAATTAGTTATAAATTTTATTAGCGTAATGAAATGTTCTCTAGTTGCTAAACAATTAATGCCACTTGATTGTTTAAAACAAAAGTCAGGCATTACATAACTTTAGCAGAAATCAGTAAAATAGAAATCCTAGGCTCATAACGTTAATGCTTAAGATTTTGTGTGTTTATAAGGCTGATCACCACCATCCAGAAATGTCAATACAGCAAGAGTTAGAGCTACAGAAGGCAGGTAGGTAATAGTGTTAGTATCTACAATGTAACCATGTATGTAGGAATATTTCAGGAAAGGCTTAATCAGTTGTAATAATTAATGCTATAGAATACGTACGCACATTTTTTTTTCTACTGGACCAATACAAGATTATCACTGGTCCTATAGGAAAACCCTACTGGTCCTGTACACCTTGGCTATTGGACCAGTAAGAAGAGTCTACAGGACCAGTAACAATTTGGTAATGGTCCAGTAAAAAGATCCTACTCGTCCAGCACACAATTGTTACTGGACCAGTATTAATACCTTACTGGTCCAGTATTTATACCCTACTGGTCCAGTATTAATACCCTACTGGTCCAGTATTAATACCCTACTGGTCCAGTATTCTATAAACCAGTAAGTAGTACTGGTCCAATAGGTAAATTCGCACTGGTCCATTAAAAAATGTCCAGTTGGATTTTCAATAGGGTGCTCGCTTTTTTCTGCGTTCCTGGAGTTCCTTCGTGACAAATTGAACTTTCAATTAAAAGCTAAACAGTTGATTGAGTGAATGAATCAGACGAAGACCTGTTTTTACTCGATGATTTCGCAAAGAAGGTCCTATTCAAGTTTTGTAAAGATTCAAGATTGAGGCCCAAAATGTCGTTAAAATAAATTGGTTTTTGCCTTGTACCATCCAAAACACTAATCTGATTGAACACAAACTAGTTATGAAAAAGTAATGCTAATTAAAGTTTCTTCGAAAAAGCTTCTATTCAAGTTTTGTGGAAATCCAAGAAGGTAGCCAAAAATGGCGTTCAAATGAATCGCGGTAGATTGTCGTCCCAATTAATAGTAGACTATCCGATTGTTAAAGGATTGATTGTTCATGATAAAGCGGCGCACTCACTAGTAGACAGGAGTAGGTTAACTGTAACCAACTAAAAGCACATTGTATGATGAGGATAAATCCCAATGTGGCCGAAATCTTTCAACTTGTAGAAAATGTTAGAGAGGAAGATGCAGGGTTAAAGAAAAACTAAAAGTCAAAGGATCAGTGTCCACCATTCATACGGAGACAGATGCATCAATAACATTGTTTCAATGATACTGTCTAGCTAGCTATCCAGCTCGTAACGTTTTTCCCACATTAAATCCCAGCGACTCTTTGCTCATGGCTAGCGAAAAATTAGGAAGGCCTACACCTCTAAGCAATTACACACGAACGATGTGATCTGAATGCATGGTGTTTGGTTCGTTTGGGGCTTGTAAGGGTCATGACAATGCATGGGAATGTTTTGTAATTCGCAACCAAGGACTTTAAATTTCGTTTCTTTTCCATGTTGCTACCAAAGATTTCAAGCAACAATGGCTTGTACAATCAACCCTGGTCCTTTGATTTATTGTAAAAGCCTGGTGGACAACAAGACAACAAGATGGCGAGGGAAGTAAAGCGCTTCCTTCTTGTCTTGAAACAAAGAGGTATACTATCGCAAAGAGAGGTAGATGCAGGAATTGTGACGGATGAGAGGTATGCAGAGGTCAAAAGCTTGCAGCAGAGTTAGGAATTGAAAAAATAGACCTGAATTTATATGGTGTGACCGGAGGTAAAATTGTAGAGGATGGAGAAGGTCCAACGTCAATGCAGGCCAAAAATGTGGGGGAAGACAACAATAGAGAAAACACCAACAAAGGGCACGTGGGATTGTATCGGGAGGTGTGTATACCAGGCTGTCAACAATGGCTGAAGAAGAATTTGTGCAAGGGAAGGAGGTGGTTGAACGAGAAACAGGCAAACCGTCATATGCGCAAGCGGCTGGGGAAAGGCGAGATAGCATGGGAGGTGACGCAAGACATGATACTAAGGTGAAGATTAAAGAACCTACATTGGCTCAAGTCACTGTATAAGGGTAGCTTGGCAAACGTGAAAATGGAGAAATTGTTGATCATTATTGCAGATAGAGCAGGCTGCCCATACGCTACTGCAGACATCAAGCAAGCACTGGCTGCAGTGTTAGACTTAAAGAGGGTAACAGGAGTCGCATGGCTAAAAGCCAATAATGTGTTCCAAGTGTCCTTTGCAGATCCGGAAGCAAAGCAGGTGGTTAAAAATCAAGTGGAATTTAGGTTAGATGGTCACCTGGCTACAGTTCACGACCTACACGACAGAACTGTACACATTAAAATCCACTGGCTCCCTCTGGACATTGCAGAAGCAGACATTACGAGAGCCTTCGTAAATTATGGGGAGGTGGTCAGTTTGGAGTACGAGAGGCATGATGATGAGGAGTTACGTCATTGCCAGAACGACATTGTCTCGGTTGTGGTTAAGCTCAAGGAGACTATTCTTGTTAATGATATACTAGAAGTCATTGGTATCAGAGGTCTGCAATCCCTATTGGTTATGGCCAACAGGTCTCCGAGATGTTTTAATTATTCCCAGCGAGGACACATTCGAAAATATTTCCCATATGTCTTCTGCCGCACCTGCTGAGCTGTACGGCAAAAGGATGACCTTTGCGAACATCTGGCTCCTGCCCCTGTAAGGAACGAGAATGACCTGGACGAGCCAATGCGGCCTATCATCGGTGACACTGGCAGTGACCTCCCGGCAAGTCAATGGCAACGTGTGGGTGCGTCAAAGCGTAGGAAGACTTCAAGTGCAACGTTGTTGCTGGCCAGCTCTCCCCTGCAACCTAAGATAGTGGCCACAGTTAGTAACAACCAGTTTGCAGCATTGTCTCAGGTGGGTGAGTCAGAAGAGTCGCAACCTAAGCCTCATGCGTCCAGTGTTTCCCTGCCTCTTCAGATGAATGTGTCCAGCAAAGTGTGGAGTGTTGTGCTTCTGATGGTTATGCAGCACTGGCTGGTTCTCAGGTTTCCCCTGGGCCAAATGACCAACCGGTCAGTGCTCCGCTTGGAGAGAATTTGTGCGTTGAGTTGGGTGAAAGTTCTGAAGTGGTTTGTGCTGAAAGTCGTCCGATTACTAACTGGGCAGAAGAAGATGATATGGCGGCATCCACAGATTCACTCTGTGGCGCTCCAAAAGCCAGTGAATCTGGTTCAAGTGGTAATTGTGGCGAATTGTTGATGGTGGAAATGCCACCATAAGTTCTGGTTTCTAGATCTAACCTAACTTAAGATTTCCGTTTTTGTGTTTGGAATGTGAGAGAAGCGAGTTACAAAATTGAGGATATAGAGAAGCTCTTTCATGGAGCCGATATCTTATGAATAGTTGAGTGGAAATTCCCACAGGGGGTCATCCCAGTTATCAAAGGGTTCCACGGTATTTCAGGGACAGGGAGGTCAGGTATTCGGGTATTTTTCAGAGATTCGCTTCCAGTATTTGTCGCTCTAAACCCGGTGTGCAAGGGCATTGATGCCTGCATTATTCAGATTTGGTGGTTAAACCAATGGGTCACGTTGGGGACGGTGCATGTGTTTGGGCGGTTTACAAGGTGAGAGTGGGTGGCGTGGGTTGAATCTCTTCCAGGTCCAACTGTACTGGGAGGAGACTTCAATGCGCACCACACGCTCTGGGGCAGTGCACATTGTGACACCCGTGGGCGGATCATTGCAGAATCGTTGAATTATCTTCAATTGGAAGTAATCCAAAACGGGTCAGTAACGTTTGTCAGGCGGTACGGCACATACATACACGAGTTTATGTTAGATCTTTTTTTTGTGTTCATCGAGTTTGGCGTCTCAGTTTGCTGTTGCGTCGTCGTCGGATCTTAGGGGTAGTGATCACTTTCCTGTGACACTGTCTAGTAGAGCACATATCCCCATGGTCCCTTCTGCTCGGCTGAAAGGCCGGCTTCCGCAAGTTGACTCTGGTGCGTTTGCAGATTGGGTTGGTAAATAGATTAAAACAAGACGGCGTAGCTGCAGAAGCTTCACTGGGAAACGTTTGGACCCGGTCTGGTGGACCCCAGTGTGCAGGAGGGCAGTTTGTGATAGACATAAGGCCCGGCAACGCTTTAATAGGTGGCGGTGTGATGATAGGTGGTATGAGTATATGGGAGTGGTGCAGGAAACAAGGTTTATCCTGCGTAAGGAAAAGGCCACCTTCGGGTGCAGGCTACGCGAACGTGTCTCTCAAGGCGTCCCAATCTCAAAGGTGTGGGCCTTGGTTCGCCCCCAAGACTCCCGCATAGCGGTAACTTGGGCACTGGATCAGGCAGGCAATGTTTTACGTGGGGTCAGGTTGGCTAACGCTTTTAATAGCAACTTCGCATCTGTGTATGAGGCGCCTAAGGGCCCCTGCCCCCTAATGTGATGGATTGTGGTCCAGCCCCTAACCAGGTGCCGTTGACTTCTCTGGAACTGTCGGCTAACCACCAGACGTGCAGGTCTGAGAGTGCCGCGAGTATAGATGGGGTCTCGTATGCAGATCTACATCGGCTAGATGGCGAGGGTCGCGCAGAATTGCTGGGGTTCTACCAGAGCCTCCTTGATGGGGCTCCAATCCCTCAATCGTGGCTGTTCTCGATCCTCACCCCGGTTCTGGGTAGGGGTAAGGTACGGTCTGCAGTCTCCAGCTATAGGCCTATAGCCCTTCTCTCGTGCCCACGGAAAGTGTATGAGAGGATTCTTATCAATGGTATGGTGTATCAGCTGGAAAATTCCGGCAGGCTGTTCGGGGCCCAATTTGGCTTCTGGAAGCACAGAGGGGCTCAGGATGCTATGATGTATCTTGAATCTGGCATAAGGGAGGCCTGGATGCATGACTGCCTTGCTGTGATTGTTTTCCTAGACATCAAAGCGGCATACGATATGGTTGATGTGGCTTGGCTGGAGTATTCTCTGTGCGACCTTGGTGTGAGTGAGGATCTCAGGACGGCATTGATGGCTCTTCTTGGGGTGCGTCAGTTTACGACCAGAGTAGACAGCTCTTGGTCGGGGGTGTTGTTGGGGGGGGGGGGGTTCAGACCCATTGGCCCAGATTATTCTGGATTATGCGCATTTAACCCAGAGGGCACGTGACTTCCTGGGAGCTGTTGGCGCAGCTACTCGGTGCCGCAGAGGTGACCTGTCTTCCGAAGGGTGTGTTTGCGTCTCCACCCCCACCCTGGGTGTGGTGTAGTGTTGCCGTACAGTCATTGCAGGGTGAACACCATGGTTCGGCAGGGGTTCATGTCTACACGGATGCGTCCTTTTGCACCGAGGAGGGCACGGGTGGTATTGGTATCTGTGTTCCAAGCCGTCGCCTGGAATACAGTTATCGTCTTGTGTCTGTGCCGTCGGCATTTGTTGGATAGGTTGTTGCAATTGCTGTGGCGCTGGATGTCGGCATGGAGTTGCACGTGCCTGATCTCTGTATTATTACTGACTCTCAAGCAGCGGTAGGATTTCTCCGGCAATGCTTTGGCAGTTTGGATGCGTCCCATCCTCTGGCTCTAGAGGTGGGATGGAAGTTGATTTTGGCCTGCCAGCTGGGTGTTGAGGTCAGAATCATGTGGACCTGGGAACACTGTGGCATGTTTGGCAATGAACTTGCGGATGAATTGGCTAAGAAAGGTCGCTGGCTAGAAGCCCCGGTTGTGGACTTCGTAACGGGCCCACGGGATCTGCGACCAGCCTACTCGCGGTTTTTTGCTGGTGTCTGGCAAAGGCGTTGGACTGATGGGCCCACAGACCACGTGCTGTATGGGCTTCACCCTTCCGTCTCTCCACCAAAAGCTCTGGATGGTTTGACACGGGGGGAGGCCGGCCTTCTTTCTTGGCCACGTACTGGACATGTCCAGCTGCGGGCCCATCTCTTTCGGTTAGGATGGGCGAGGACGCCTGTGTGCAGGTGCGGTGTTTCTGAAGAGACGGTGCTGCATTTCTTGTGTGAGTGTCCGCTCTGGGTGGCACAGCGGTGTTTTGTTGTCCGGGACGGAGAAGACCCTTTGGCAGTGACTCTGGGGGTACCCCCTTATGTGGAGAAAGGAAGGGCAGGGTTCCGCGCTACTCTAGGTTTTTACAAGACAACTGGCAGTTTCACATGGTAGGTATCCTCAGTTCTGTTGTTCGCTCCACTCTCCCACCAGAGTTTGGTGCATCGAATGGCATTCTATGTGGAGTGATGGTTTTTGGTGTTTTGCCGAGTTGTACTTTGGTGTGTCTTGCGGATTGTGGTGTCTCTTGCGGCTGTGATGTGGTGGCTTGACAATAGGGCGTGGTGTGTTGGTGCTGAACTAATGGTTAGATTTAGGATAGGTTAAGTTAGGTTAGGCATGAGTGTAGGGCTTCACAGGCCGTGTAGTACTCAAATAAACAAACAAACTAACATATGAACTGTAACAAAGGACAAAATAATCAGTCATTTACGTTTCCAGAGATTGCGTAAGAATAAAGAAATGCACGTAAGATGATGGTTTCACAACAATAAGAACATCAACAGTCTATGTTAATAACCAAAAAATAAAATACCTTGCGGTCTTACGTGAAGGACCACCCGCAAAGTTCAATAATTGTCACACTTCATTGTAGCTTCATTCTAAGAAAGTCATTGTTTAATTCCTGCATTGTTGTTGCATGGCCACTAGCTTTGGTACTTTATCTGAAACCAGAGCTGAGCGTATTTCACGATGTCGACGGTAAATACTTATGCGGCGAAACTGCTGGAAAATTATTGGAAATGGTCAGTCTTGTATAAAAACCAGTTGTATTTCAATCATGTGCATAAACTGTATCAGTGTCATAAAAGTGAGTGAAGATCGTTGATTTCTGCTGACTACTATATCAAGAACCACGTGTCGCAAATTCACTGGCAGCAGGCGCAGCCACTTGAACTCTACGAAGAAGTTTACCAGGGACCGAGCCACAAGGTCATGAGCCTCAGAGACCTTCAGCCTCAGAATCTGCCATGTTTGAGGCACCAGAGGCGGACTGGCAAGGTCGGGGGGTCGGGAATTCCCGACTGGCCTCTCGCCCTAGTGGCCTCTCAGCAGAAATAAATAAGTTAAAAAGGAAATTCAGTGTATGATTTTAAATATTTCATTTTTTCTAATACTCGGTTACTCTTTTATTTATTCGTGCTAAGTTTCACACCTTTTGGCTGTACCTACTAAATTAACCCTTCTGAGTTTGCAAGCAACGTAGGTTTTGGTAAGTCTTTTTTGTCCTCCAAATACGACGCCGAAATTTCGAGTGTCAACCACAGAAGGACGCTGTTTTCTAGATGCTGTTTCTGGCGTCATTACGATTAATGAATGAATGAACGAGCAGCTGCGCCTGCGTATTGCACGGAAGCCGCTCTTCTTGAAGTTACATAGTGTA
>JAHWFP010011470.1:499-22954 GCA_023313725.1 Lithobius niger | reverse complement strand
ACCTTGACACCATGACCATTTTCGCTGAAAGTGGGCTTAAATTTTCAATTTTGTCTTTCCTTTACTTCTAGTAAGTTCGTGTCCTTAACTAGGCTTAGGTCCTGTTTGCATGTTTTAAAATGCAGAAATTGAGATTCAATTATTGTCGAGGGCAGATCCAAAAAAGGCGCCAAGGAGAATGAAGCCGAAGGGCCTGTCGCCCCCTCCATGTTAACTCGCAAAAATTGCCGAAATTGTCTGGAAAAATGTAGTTAAACTAAGACAAAAATTAATAAAAAAAAAGACTGAAAAAAAAACAAACGACGAATATCCCCCCCCCCCCCCCCAAACTTTGTTCTGGTTCCGCCCTTTATTATTTGCATCAAACAGTGCTGCTGAAAAATCCCACCCCACGAAACGCTGAAATAGGCTACCTGCAGTTTGATAACACTAAACACTGGACCTATTAGGTAATCACTAGGGTTAAATCACTTACTTTTCATAATAAAAAAAAATTAGTTCGGAGTCTTCGTGTATATACCTGGTGTCCAGTATTCTTCGAAAGCCACCAAAAATAAATTTAAGGCATGGGTGAAGATTTTAAAAAAAAAAAGGTCTTTCCCTACTGTTCATTACCCTACTGTTTCCCTACTGTCTTATTTTTGTGGCGCCCTAAGAAATGACTAATACGTATCGTTTGAAGCCAAGAAAGGCCTCAGAATTCCTAAAAATCCGTCAGCTTCCGGGGCTCTGCCCCAGACCCCGCTGGGGAGCTCACAGCGCTCCCCCAGATCCCCTAGCTGCAATGTATGATTTCACACATTTTAACTGTCTACCCCCCATTCAATCAAAGCCCTGGCTCTCCCATAATAAGTTGTACAAAAAGTGGCCCCTGGCAGTCACCTTCCCGACTGGCCTCTTGACCTGCAAGTCAGCCTCTGTGAGGCACCCTTGGTGTACTTATGTATAATTGCTAGATGTTTTGGACTTACTTATGTATAGGCCTGTAGAGGGCGTTGTATTGCTGCTTGTTGTTGTTTATTGTGTTAAGACGACATGTCGGCTTTTTCTTGTGTACTTGAACCAAGAGACTCAGCTTGGGTGACTTTAAGAAGCTGTATCTAGGGTGTGTTATAAACAGAAGTTAACATCGTTTTCTCACAGGCCGGCTTTTTAGTTTAATGCAAAGGCTCTCCCAACTGGGCCTATTTTCGTCATGGTGACGAAACCCGGTAGGATCGTTCCATTAAGCTTTCAGATGAGCCTGGAGAAGTTTCGTTCGGCCTTCAACAAGATTGCAAGACTTCCTGGACGTTCTGACCCCACAAGAAAGGTCCCGCATTAAACCAGAAAAACCATGGCAGTTCAAGCCATGTCTTTGGCGCAGCTAAAAAAAAAAAAAAAGCACGACAGCTAGGAAGCCAGCTTTGAACAAACTATTTGCTAAAATAGCAAAAGACATTCTAGACGATGAGGCATTAGAAGTGGAGATTGCATTAGCTCAAGTTAAAGCTAAGGAAGGTGACATAACCAATGTGCTAACACAAATATAACTGTTAACAGATCCAGACGATTTGGAAGCCGAAATAGCCGAATATGAAATCATTAAAGACGCTATCATTGACTGTAAAATCAGAGCAATTCGTTTTTTAGCAGCAAAAGCAACTAGGGCACAGATTTCCACGCCAGTTGTTAGCAATATTAGGTGCAGTGCAAAATTGCCTAAACTAGAAATAAAAAAATTGACAATTCGCTTCAAGACTGGGAACGTTTTCTAGACCAGTTTTCTTCTAGCATTGACTCAAATTCGACTCTCTCTAAAGTGGATAAGTTTAATTATCTCAAAGGTTTTTTATTGCCGGAAGCTGCACAAACAATTCAAGGATTAGCTTTGACTGACGCAAATTATGACATAGCTGTAGACTTACAGAAAGCTAAGTACGCCAAAAAATAAGCCTTAGTGGATAGTCATATTTCAAGTTTGTTGAAAGTGCGTCCTGTACAAATATCTAAGAATGGGCGAGACTTGCGTCTTTTTTTAGAAACCGTTCAGTCACATATCCTTTCACTGGAAACTTTAGGTACTAATGTGTCGGCCATGGGTGCTTTTTTTTTTATGTCCAGTCATTATACGTTCCCCTCCGGTCAGGATCTTAGCCGAATGGAACAGGGAACCCAGAAGCGTCGGCAATGTAGACGTAGACAAGTTGCTTAACTTCATACAGAAAGAACTCGAAAACATCGAGAACATATTTCGTATCACTAATGAAAGGGCGAAGCGTCTGCCGACCCTAGTAATAGCAAGCAAAGTCAAGCAAGACAAGAGTCAAGGAAAGAAGAGTACTCCAACGATGGCTTCCACTTTGGTATCCACTCAAGGAAAAAATAGGGTTTTCCGCAATTCGCCGTACTGCTGTTTTTGCGACGAAAATTCTCACACCTCCACTGGCTGCGAAGAATTTGTCACCAATCAAGACAGAAGGAGTGCCTTACAGTGGCAGCAACGGTGCACTAGACGTTTTGCCAAAAAACATGACAGCAGGGCATGTTCAGCCAAATTAGTATGTCGTTCGTGCAGTCAGCCACACCATACACTCCTTTGTCCAAACCGTCGAGAGTTTAGCCGTCATGCTAAACGGAGCTCGAATTCAAGGATATCAGGACCAGTGGAGTTCAGCAGCACTTCGGAACCAGCAGGGTCAAGCCACGTAACTCAGACTAAATTTCTGGTTGTCTCTGCAAGCTGCAATGCAAAGTTACGAGAAGACGCAAAAAACTAGATTATCAGTACTCAAGCAATGCGTGTGTGGATTAAAAGAGTCAACGGCCTAGAGTAGGTCGTAATGTTAATCAACGGAGGCAGTGAGAGATCCTTCATTACTAAGCATCTCTACAGAAGTTGGGATTAGCTGCGGCAGAAGGCGAAAAGTCAAATGTACACTCATTTGGAGGCATGCAGAAGAGTTAAGTATGCCAGCATATGCTGGTCACAGTTGTGGGTGTAACCAGGTTCAGCTTTCCATACAAGCATTACAAGTAGAAGACAGTTGTAGTGGGGTCAAGATCTGGGACGCAGGTCGCATAGAAAACTTCCTAAGAAGTAAATACCCTCGCAACTGGTCGCAACTGATGGGCCCAGGAGAAGTTGTGTCAGTGGATTTTCTGATTGGCGCCGATAACTACTGGCGGATTATGACAGGTCACATGAAGAGGTTGTCGTCGCGGCTAATGGCAATGGAGAGCATCTTCGGTTGGTTGATGCAAGGAAGTACATCGTTTTACTGGCAAACATCTGTCGCTGTCTCTATGCTAACTATTCTACAGAAGGATACCATGGAAAATCTGGATGGACGCATACCATCACTCTGGGAGTTAGATAATTCAGGCACAATGGAGAAGGAGGACAAGTCTTTATTATCTTTACAGGACGTAGAAGTAATGAAGAACTTTCAAGAAACTACAGTTTTTGACAAAGGATGATACCATGTTGAAATTCCATTGGCAGACAACAAACGCGAACGCGGCCTGAATTATTATCTGGCAAAGGAACGCCTGAAGCGACTTTCCCTGAAACTGCATAAAGACCCAGCTTTATTTTAAAGATATAAAGAAGGGATCTACGAATACCTGGATAAGGGGAAACAGAAGTAATGGAGGAATTTCAAGACGAGTCAAGCACTGATCACCCAATTTATTACATGCCTCATCAAGCAGTAATAAAGGAAGAACGAAAAACTACAAAGCTGAGGATAGTCTTTGATGCTTCGTCACATGCTTCAAACTGCGAATCATTAAACGGATGTCAACACGCCGGTCAAAGCCTCAACCATTTGATTTTGGACTTGCTCATTCGATTCAGATGGTTTAAAGTTGCGATATCAGGGGACGTGGAAAAAGCGTTCCTTCAAGTAAGTCTTAAAGAAAAGGAAAGGGTTGCAACACGGTTCTTGTGGGCAGATGGTGAATGGTCAAGAAATTCGGAGCCAAAAATCAAGACTTTCCGCTTGAAGAGAGTGCTATTTGGTATGAAAGCAAGTCCTTTTTACTCGCAGCTACCATACGACTTCATGTTTCAAAATACCAAGACTCGCATCCAAAAGTCAGTAAAGTTATTGACAAAAACACATACGTGGATGATTTGCTGACAGGAGCAGAAAATTCGAAGAGAGGCTTTTCAATTTCACAGGAAGCATTGCAAATCATGCAGGATGGTGGACTGATCCTGAAGAAATGGGCTACCAACAAGACAAGCGAAGTTGTTAACATGTTCATCATACATCAGCATGCTGGAACGCTGCACGGAGGGGTTCAAACCACTCTGGCTCGCATTAGACAGACCGCTTGGATCCTTCATGGCTGTATGGGTTGTAAGAAGTGGAATGCCAAGCTAGTAGCAGTTATAGGAGCTCCGCTCCCAAGAGCCAGAATAAGCAAGTCGGGACGTGTTCTGGTCACAGGACTAGACTTTGCAGGTCCATTATGGATTAAGGATGCAGGAGTGAGGAAAAAATCTTACATTTGTTTGTTTACTTGTGGAGTAACAAGATCAATTCATCTGGAGCTTGTATCGTCACAGGGTTCAAAGTGTTTTTTGCTTGCCTTTCGTCGTTTTTTTTAGTACGAAGAGGACTATGCAGAATTATTTACAGTGAAAACTTTCCAGCAAACGGATCTAATGCTCCGAGAAGCATGTGGAGTTTCTTGAGCCACTCGGAATGTCAAAACACCGCTGCAAAGGCAGGCAATGTATGGAGATTTATCGCGCCTCAAGCTGCGTGGTGGGGAGGCTTTTCGAGTGCTTGGTTGGCACAGTAAAGCGTCATCTAAGGAGGGCTCTAGGAACAGCGTTCCTAGCATACGAGGAATTAGCCACAGTTTTGGCAGAAGTGGAAGCTGTAGTCAACTCCAGACCGCTACTTGTAATGTCAGAAGACCCAAACGACACGAAATACATCACCCCCTCTCATTTCCTGCTTGGAAGAATTGGTGGCTCCTTATCTGACATTTTTCCAAGCATTACGGACATGCCAACTAAAGATGCTCTAAGAAGACGCTGGCATTTTCGAAAGAAATTGATGAATCAATTTTGGAAAAAAATGGTCCGAAGAGCACCTCCTTCAACTTCCAACTGCATATGTGCTAAATGTACCCAAAGAAGTATGCTCTGTCAAGATTAATGATATAGTGCTTTTAAAGACATTCGGATTCCTCGAGGTAAGTGGAAGATGGCCAGAGTGGCGGAGCTCACCAAGGGAAGAGACAGCAAAATACGCTCAGTTATGTTGCAGTCAAGTAATGGGAACTTTATAAGAAGAGCAGTACAAAGAATTTGCCCTTTGGAAATAGCTTAAAGGGTGGAATACTTTTAAAAGGAGTTAGCAAATAACGTTTTTTTCAGACTTGTATTTTATGATGAGAAAAAAAAATTATTTATTTTCTGCATATGTGTACGATTAGGTTAGCTTTCATAGACACTAGTTTCACAAAAGAAGCACATAAATGTTAATTTGTTTGCACTGCAAAGAAAGTTTTGCTTATCTCGTTACTGAAAAGAATTCAGTTCATTCCAACCCCTTTCACACATCTGCAGTCTTGACCAGTACCGACCTATGCGGTGGAGGGAGGACTCGTCGAGCAACTATTCGGCCTCGATGGTGGATTCCGGGAGGTGAGACGTGGCGATTCACCTGTTAAATTCGTAAAGATGAGGTTTCCCGCCCAATACGTCTCTACCGTTCAAAATTGAAAGGGGTTTTAGGCCATAGAAAACTTTATTTAGCTCTTCTAGTCTGATGAAGCCTTCGTCAGACTAAATTCCAAGCAACGCCCCCAAAAAATCATTTTCTTCAGATTCTTCATAATTCGAGAAGTTTGAAGTTGCTACGTGATTATCACCTGGGAGAGTCAAGCTTCGTAGCTAACACGGAAGACTGGAAAGCCGGTTTTTTTTCTCTTTTCAATACGCACGCTCCGGACGTCTGAAGACATACCCAACGCAAGTTCCTTTCTTAGCGAGGAAGTTCGAGGAAGAGTGCCACTTCAGAATTTGCTACGACAGGTGGACAGATCTCGCTTGGCGGGGAGTATGTCGCAAATTCACTGACAGCAGCCAATTGAACTCATGAGCCCCAAAAACATTCAGCCTCAGGATCCGCCATGTTTGAGGCACCCTTGGTGTACTTATGTATAATGGCTACATGTTTTGGACTTACTTGTGTATAGGCCTGTAGAGGGCGTTGTATTGCTGCTTGTTGTTGTTTATTGCGTTAAGACGACATGTTGTCGGCTTTTTCTTGTGTACTTGAACCAAGAGACTCAGCTTGGGTGACTTTAAGAAGCTGTATCCAGGATGTGGAATAAACAGAAGTTCAATCGTTTTCTCACAGGCCGGCTTTTTAGTGTAATGCATAGGCTCTCCCAACTGGACCTATTTTCGTCACCATGCTAGTAGTCCGCCCGCCAAGTTCAATAATTGTCACACTTCATTGTAACTTCATTGTAAGAAAGTCATTATTTAACTCCTGCATTGTTGTTACATGGCCACTAGCTTTGGTACTTTATCTGAAACTATAGTTGAGCGTATTTCACGATGATGAGGATAAATACCTATGCGGCGAAACAGCTTGAAAATTGTTGGAAATTGGCAGTTTTTCTGCCCTGAAAAGCAATAGTTGTATTTCAATCAAATGCACAAACTGTATCAAGGTGATAAAAGTGCGTGAAGATCGTTGACAGCTGACTACTGACTACTATATCTAGACACACGCTAGTGTGTCGTCCAAGTTAGGCAACAAACATCACATCAATTCAATTGTCGGTGTTGTAAACCATTATAGCGCAACGCCATAACGCCAGTGTCTTATATCTTGAAGCATAGTTGGGCACATTTCAGGTACTTGAGGAAAATTAATAATGCGGTACACAATCTTAAAATATGTTGAAATCGAGAGCAATGACCCACCTGACAAAAATTAACTTGTAGGAATGCCAGGTAAGGTGCTTTCAATGCAAAAACTGACGCTCAATAACGTTGAAAATGTGTTACTAGTTACTAGCTAGCTACTAGTCCGCTCATCCCCATATTAAATACCATAGGGTGATTATTCATCGATACCCAGATAACGGAAAGGCTTCCAGCTATGAAATTGGATGAATGGGGGCAGTACAATACGAACTGCGTAACTTTTATGGTTTGAAGCCTGGGAGCGTAACGGGGATGACGTGGGAGGGTGTGTAAGTATTGTTACAATAATGTTAAAACGAAAATATTGTTATAACCATTGTTAGTATTGTCGGCATCGTCTCTCATTGGACTGCCAAAGTTCGGACAATGACAACGTGTATACTGACGTGCGTGCCTAGACACACACTAGTGTATCACGATAAATCTAAACAACGTTGCGAAAGAAATTGTATTCCCGTCCAATTCACGAAAAATAAACCAACTGTAAAAACAAAGCAAAATAACAAAGCCAAAAACTGGTAAAGAGGCCACCAAGTTGAGAGTGGTTCGGCCCTCCAAAGGAGTGATATCAATACACCAAAACTAACTAAATAAAACAAATTACAACAAAATTAAAACCCAACCGAAAACGTATAAAGAGGTGACTAAGTTGAGAATGGTTCGGCCTATAGGCACAAGGTAGTAGCAAAGTGTTGAAAACCAATTTCTTGTTGACGTGGCACTTTATTACAAATCTGCATGGTAGTGGAGTTGAGTAATTACACAATTTAAAAAAAAGGAGTGATATCATATCAAACACCAAAACTGGTAAAAGGGGCCACCAAGTTCCGAATGGTTCGGCCCTTCAAAGGAGTGATATCAACACACCAAAACATTCGCCAACTTAATCCCACCGAAGAATACGTTGGACGTTAAATGAAAACTTGAACATTGCTACCGAAAGTAGCAATGTTCTAGTTTTCATTTAACCTTCGAACTATTAAGCGGTGCGATTAACTTGGCGAATGTTTTGGTGTGTTGATTTCACTCCTTTGAAGGGCCGAACCATTCGGAACTTAGCGGCCCCTTTTACCAGTTTTGGTTTTTGAGATGAAACTGACTACTACATACTGACTACTTATTACTGACATAAAATAAATTATGCGACAGCTACGAATGAAATTTGGTATTCAGCAGTGTTTTAACTCCAATACGTGCCTTTAAAGGTTTGACGTTTGGGAAGGCATTAATTAAAAAGATTGCAATCATTTGTAATGCTACATTTTTCTGTATGTTGGGAAAACGCCACAGGTGATCAAAATAAGCATTACTCGTTATAGTGTTAACCAGTAACAATGCAAACGGACTGCCAGAAATAATCGGCAACACAACATTGTTGATAAAATGCACGCGCATGCATGCATGGCTTCGGGATACTAAGCTCTTAATAAATCCGCTGTCTGCGCTACTTATTGTTGATGGATGAATGGAAATCAGCAAACGTTTTTAATTTATACTAGCGGAGTGGCTCGCTCATTCCGCGTCGTGTCGCTACGCTCGAGGAGCTTTCATTCTACAACTCTTATTTATGCTGCTCACAGACATTCCACATCTAAAACGATCAAGCAAATGACGAGAGTGCAGTGCGCGTTTTTCGCAAAGCTTCAGTTCATAAACAAATTAACTGAACAAAAAACGGATTCGCCGTTTAGAAAACCATCTCCCTACTGTCGTGCGACTAAACTACCAATGAGCCAGGAGGCGAAACACGCGATTTCTACCCCAGTCGGCCTTGGCTTTGAAGAATACTCTCGATGAGCTTTCATGCTAAAACTCTGACGCTGCTGACAGACATTCCACATCAAAAACAATTTTAAAATAATCAGAATGTTAGTACGAGTTTTTCTTAAGGTTTCAATTCGTAAACAACGGTAACCATAAATACTCCAACGGTCTGGCCATCTAATATAGCTCCTTGCGCCTCTTGTTCAGATTGTCAGCCATAATACCACTGACAACAGTACTGGACTACGCGTGCTACGTGGCGCAACAACATGAACCATCCCCGTCCAACCTGATTCCCGTTGTGTACTGAATGGAGCGTATAACGAGTGTCCAAGTTGTAACTTATCTTTGTATGCAATCCCTTGTCACAAGGTCGTCTGGGATAGAGGATGTGGGGTTCGTTTCCCTGCTCCACGCCACTTAATTCAACATCGCCGAATCTTATTTTACCAGAGCCTCGATAAAGGCATTTTCTTTCTGGCATATGCATTAACTGGCCTTGAGCCAGGAGATGAGACACGCGATTTGTAGCCCAGTCGGCCTTGGCTTGAAGAAACCAGTCCTTTTCCACCACGCGATTGAGCCAGGAGGCGAGGCATGCGATTTGTACCCAGTCGACCTTGGCTTGTAGAAGCGACCCCCTTTCTGGCCTTCACCTAAACTGACAATGAGCCAGGAAGTGAGACACGCGATTTCTTCCCCTGTCGGCCTTGGCTTGAAGAAGCCTTATCCATCCCGCTGCAAGGCCGTTTCAACGCTGTAGCACGCGAGTTGCTGCATGTTTGAACAAAACATACGTGATAATTTTATCATGCATACTCCTTTGTGCCGCTCTTGGAATAGATTATTTTTTTATTCAAATAAATGTTGCAGACTTTAAACGGGTTTCCTTGTTTCACAAATTCTAACAATTTTTACTTGAAAGCCATCTCCTTCCCCTCTACGTGTGATGCTTTGAAACAGCAACCACATGTCGCGTGTAATTTTTGACTAATATAAATTAAAGATTTCGTGCAAGGCGAAATCGTACCTGAAAACTATTCGAATAGGCTGGACTATTGCTGAGTAGAGCACCAGCTAATAGCACACTATTGAACGAATGTCGATGTTTTACAAATGCAAACGTGGAAATATTTTCATTCGGCGTCGTCTCGCTTCGCTCGAGGACATTTCTTGTTTCAATATTTATGCTGCTGACGGAGAATTTCACACCAAAAAACTATCATGAACATTGTAGTGTGTGTTTTTCGTAATGGTTCAGTTCATAAACAAACTATAACTTGTGCCTACTCTTTCATTTTTCTTTGTTTACATCATAGTAAGTCTTGGTACTAATTTTGTAACCTGATCCCTGTCGTGAACAGATTTTTTTATTCAAATAAATTGTGCTACGTAAGATGTAGAAGCAACACCAGAGCTGAACACCAGGAATCGCAAGTCACCTATAATTCGTGTTAGTACGACCAACCCTCTATAAATTCTTATACCATCCATACATAGGTTTTCTTGTTTTACTTATTTTAGGAAAGTTTACTTTACGTCCTGCTTTGTGTGCTTTAGCGTTTTTGTGCATTAATTTATGTCCCTCCATCCCCAATGGGGAAATAGTTGTAAAACATCAAAAGATAATAAGTCGTCTTTGAACAAAGATTAACACAATGGTTTGTTGACAGAGTTAACCAACCGTTTCGTGAGGTTTTAATGCAAGTCAGCCTACACGCAGAACGAAATCATACCCCGATATGAGTGTTTACCACAATTATGCTAGACTGTTAAGTAGAGCACCAGCTAATGGCATATTGATCGAGTGTCGATGTTTTACAAATGCAAACGTAGAAATATTTTCAACACCCTTTTCTGTTATCTCGCCTCGTTAAAAAGATGCCGTTTATGCTTGGGTGCTTGGTTGGTTGGTTGGTTGGTTGGGGATGATCATCTTCTCCTTTGAAAGTAGAAGGCTACAAATATGAAGTTTGTCAAAAGAAAGAAAATTAACCCGTTCGTTGTGTAGGCGTATTTTGAAACTCCGAGCTGGGTCCTAAATGACCGAAATTAACGAAAAACTAGCGGAGTCGCTCGCTTCGCTCGCTCATTCCTCGTCGTCTCGCTATGCTCGAGAAGCTTCGTTCGCAACTCTTGTGCTGCTGACAGACATTCCACGTCTAAAACAATCAAGCAAATGGTCAGAGTGCAGTACACGTTTTTCGTAAGGCTTCACTGCATAAAAAATGATAACCATAAATCATTCCAACAGTCTGGCCATCTGAGAGCTACGTGCGCGTCGATCCATGGTTTCAGTAATTTCTTTGATTCCAAAAGCATCACAAAATCATGTGCCTCAATACCTACAATTACAATACAATTACAATATTTCGACGTAAACTAATTGTAATTATTGTTCACAGTTCGTCCAGCACATTCCTAAGCGCGCCTGCATTTTACCTATATCATTCAAACATACGATTTGTTTGTTTGCACATTTGTGAGAGATGAAAGGTGGAGAGAGAGTAAAGCGAGACACACATTGAAAAATTTTACTTTACGTGGAAATCGCTCGCTCTTCTTGCTCAATCCACGCACCACCGTGCTTCAGAAACACGAACGTTTGGCTCCCTTTTAAAAGCAGGTTTCCACGCATGAAGTCAGTTCATACAAAACCAATTTTAATATATGTATGTATTACGTTGCAAAAAAACATCGTCGTTTAGGTTATTTTTTGCGTGCATCCTGAACAAACTATGACGTCATGAACAAACGTCATGAGGGTTTCAAAAAACTTTACGTTAGTTTTTCAAAATTTTTCGCGTTTTTGAGGGTCATAATATCAAGATACGGCGATGAAAATAGGCCTATACTGAGCGCAATTTAATTATCTTTCGTTTGGTCCTACTCCCATCTTTGTAGGTGCTTTGGTTCCGGAGGAGCAGAGGTACAAACACGCACGCACGCACGCACATCATATTATTTTAATTATGTAGATGACCATTTGCAACAATCAGCAACAATCTCCCAACAATGCCTCAACAATACATGACGTCATGATTGTTGCCACATTTTTTTCGTGGAAGCCTAGAAGCCGTCCAGACCGTCCATCAACAATGGTCTGGCGTTCACGGACCAACGAGGAGCGAGTTACTAAATTGTTGTCCAATAAGACGCGTAGCTTTTCGCAGTACTATTTTATTATCAGTTTTAAAATTGGAGTCATTCACCGATTCTATAATAACGGACAAATCTAGGACAAGAGAATAATCGTTTAGCAACTACACAAAGACAGAAAAAGATTAAATGCTAAATACTAAATTACGTATTGAAAAGATATTGACACCAGAAAGGGTGCCAGGAATACTTTTACGTGTGCGTTTGTATAATTTTAAACAACAATATTCGAGCATTAGTTTTTACGTAAGGCCATCAGCCAGTTCACTCCATATTTGTGCTAAAACACGAGCTGCTTTGGATAAGAGTTAGTGTCTTGTGTAGGCCTAATTTGCATGCAAGCCGTGGCGTTTTCACTTGATTTCTGCAGCTGTTTTCGCCAAGTGATGTGTGGTTCTTGGTGGTTACATTGATTTGGTCACGTTCCTGAAGAAGAAAAGTTTGCGATGATTGAGAGAGCGAAGCGAACGAAAATCATCGTTTTGTCATCAGAAACAGTAGTAAGCTAAATATTTATACTGTAGTGCAAATGAACGACTTTCTATGTTGGATAAAAGATCATTGGAACCGTGGCGTTTTCACTTGATTTGTGCAGCTGTTTCACCTAGTGAGGGGTCATCTCCTAAATACAGTAATAATGTAGTAGGGTAGGGTGCGCTGATTGAGTGAGGGAAGCGAACGAAAATCAGCGTTTGTCATCAGAACAGCACTTTTTCTTAAACACTCTTAGTAAGTTGTAGGCTAAATATTTATCCTGTAGTGGAAAAAGGCGCACATTATTTGGATCACTTTCTTGAACATATGTTTGATAATTTTTTGCTGGGAGTGTCTGTCAGCACCATATGAGTTTCAACAAGAAATCTCCTCGAGCGCAGCGAGACGTGGCGGAATGAGGGATCGAAGCGAGCGACTCCGCTAGTCTCTCCTCATTAAAAAGATGCAGTTTATGCTTGGTTGGGGATGATCATCTTCTCCTCTGGAAGTAGAAGGCTACACATTTGAGAAGTTTGTCAAAAGAGAGCAAATTAATCCGTTCGTTGTGTAGGCGTATTTTTAAAGTCCGAGCTGGGTCGTAAATGGCTGAAATTAACGAAAAATGACCATTTGCAACAATCGGCAACAATCACCCAACAATGCCTCAACAATACATGACGTCATAATTGTTGCCAATTTTTTTTCGAAATTATCTGGAACGTCCATCAACAATGGTCTGGCGTCAACAGACCAACGACGAGCGAGTCACTAAATTGTTGTTCTTAGTAACAATCAGTAAAGACGCGTAGCTTTTCGCAGTACTATTTTATTACCCGTTTTAAACTTGGGAGTTATTCATTGAAAGTCTATATACTGCCAAATCCACGACAAGAGAATAATTGTTTAGCAGTAACACAAAGACAGAAAAAAATTAAATGCTAAATACTAAATTACGTGTAGAAAATATATTCACACCAGTAAAGGGTGCCAAGAATATTATTACGTCTGCATCTGTATCATTTCAACCAGCAATATTCGAGCAGTAGTGTTTACGTAAAGTCAGTTAGACGGTTCTTTCCTTATTTGTGCTAAAACACGAGCAGGTTTGGATAACAGTTATTGTCTTGTGTAGGCCTAACTTGCGTTCAAACCGTGGCATTGTCACTTGACGTTCTGAAGTTGTTTCGCCAAGTGAGGGATCGTCAGAAAGAGGGCCGATGGAAAAAGCAGTGCGCTGAGCAGGACGTAAAGAAAAAAAACTTCTTAAAATAAGTGAAACAAGAAAACCCATGTAAAGCGTAGTGCTACCAAAAATTTCAAGTGATGTGTGGTTCTTAGTGGTTATATTGATTCCAGTCACGATTCTGAGGTAATGTTTGCGCTGATTGAGTAAGCGAAGCGAACGAAATCGGCGTTCGTCATCGGAAACAGCACTTTTTCCTAAATACATTTAGGAAGTAATATAGGCTAAATATTTATTCATAGTGAAAATGACCGACTTTCTACGTTGGATAAAAGGTCATTGGCCCCAGCCCAAAAGTTCAACACGTATAGATACCGAATTATAACATTACAACTCGGGAATGACATTATTTGACCATTTTTAGTTTTGTTTATACTAAAAACCGTGGCGTGTTCTGTTGATGTGCGATTCATGGTGGTCGGCTGTGGTGGTGGTCACTCTTCTGAGGTTGCGCTGATTGAGTGAGCGAAGCGAACGAAATCAGTGTTTGTCATCGGATACAGCACTTTTTTTCTAAATACATTTAGTAAGTAATATAGGCTAAATATACCTAGATACAGAATGCTAACATTAAAACTCTGGAATGACATATGACCACTTTTAGTTTTGTTTATCATTTGTATTATTAACTGTGCACTAAGAAAAACGCGCACATTATTCGAATCACTTCCTTGAACATTTGTTTCATAATTTTTGCTAGGAATGTTTGCCAGCACCATACGAGTTTCACAAAAAGTTCTCCTCGAACGCAGCGAGACGCGGCGGACTGAGCAAGCGAAGCGAGCGACTCCGCTAGTCGTAATCATTAAAAACTTACGGTCGGTTTGTCGGTTTATATGTACGTCTTCTCCTCCGGAAGTAGGAAGGCTAGAAATGTGAGAAAGGTCTCGAAAGACAGGAAATTACTCCGGATATCGTTTAGGCGTATTTTCGTAGTTTTAGGTAAACGTTTTCTCCTCGAAATAAGCGAAAAACCTCCTTTGGACCATTGTTGAAACGAATTTTTCGAATTTGATTGTTAGCTTCGGAATGTAAAATGTTCCTGCTGAAAGGGCGGTCCATAATTGTTGCGCCATGTAAGGATCGCGTGGGCCAGTAGTGTTGTCAGCGGGAGAACGGCTGGCAGTCCGAATAGTTTTCATTCAAGAATGAGGCACGTGCAACTCACTGTTGGAGTTGCATTTTGGATATTTCAAATTAAAACTGCCAACTTGGCCGTAAATTTAAAAGAAATTAAGTAAAGATACGAAAAGATTAACTGCTAAATTAGGCCTACTTAACAAACTATATTGCTAACAGAAAAGGATGTCAGAAATATTTCTATGTTTGTATTTGTAAAACGTCGACATTCGATCAGTATTCCATTACCTGGTGCTCTACTCAGCAGTCTAGCATAATTGTGGTAAACACGCATAACTTCTGGGTATGATTTCGTGCTGCGTGTAGGCCTGACTTGCTTTAAAATAAGTGAAACAAGAAAATCCTTGTAAAGTGTAGTACTAGCAAAATTACAAATGATGTGTGGTTCTTGGTAATTTATTCAGTCACGTTTCTGATGAAATGTTTCCGCCGATTGAGTGAGCGAAGCGAACGAAATCAGCGTTTGTCATCAGAAACAGCACTTTCCTAAATACAGTTAGTAGGTAGTAGGCTAAATATTTGTTCATTAGTTAAAATGAATCTGGTGAATCTTATTAAATGTGGCGAATGAGTATAAACAAAGAGAAAAGAAAGAGTAGACGCAGTTAACGTTTGTTTATGAACGGAAACCGTATGAAAAACGCGTACTACACTGATCATTCGCTTGATAATTTGACTATTTGTTTTTGTTGTGTAACCGTCCGTCTGCGCATGAAACAAGAAATATCCTCGAGCGAAGCGAGACGCTGCCGAATGAGCGAGCGACTCGGCTAGTCAATATAGTTCGTTTAAGTAGGCCTCATTTGCATGTAGCATTTAAATCGTTTCGTACCTTTACGTAATTTTATTTAAATTTACGGCCGAATTGGCAGTTTGAATTTGAAATACCCAAAATACAGCTCCCACAGTTGTCCCATGAGTGAGCTGCACGTGCCTCATTCTTGAATGACAGCTATTCGGATTGCAGACCATAATCCCACCGACAACGATACTGGACCCCGCGCCGCCTATGTGGCACAACAATATTGTGGTCCATCCTCTCAGCAGGAAAATAGAATATTCGGAAGCTAACATTCAACTTCGAAAAATTCGTGTCAAGAATGGTCCCAAGGGATTTTTCGCTTTTTCGAGGGCAAAACTTTTACCTAGAACTACTAAAATACGACTAAACGACATCCGGATTAATTTCCTGTCTTCCGACACCTTTCTCATATTTTTAGCCTTCCTACTTCCAGAGGAGAAGGCGGACATATAAACAACAAACAAATAAACGGATCGTAAGTTTTTAATGGTTACTAGCGGACTTGATCGCTTCGCTCGCTCATTCCGCCGCGTCTCGCTGCGCTCGAGGAGAATTCTAATTGCAACTGTAGGGATAGATCTGAGATATGCTAAGTCTCTCGTCAGTTAACTCTGGACGACCATACATTACTTCCCAAAGAGCCTTGCTATCCAGATCTGTTTCTCAGTTTGTCTTCCCTCCAAAGAACAAAAGATTGAATATTGTATTGTACAGCAACAATTGCATTGTAAAATTCCTTTATTGTAACCATGAGCTCACCATGCCTACAACAATGTATAGCATAGCACCCTCTTTAACAATGCCTTGGTATCCCCACTCTAAAACTGTCATACCATTCCCAGCTGTCAAACTAGTAAGTTACCTTTCGAGATTAATAATTAGAAATTGTTCCTCCCCTTGTCCCAATTTCTGTCGTCATGCCCCCAAAACATCACTTGTATTCATCCCCATCTCATTAGTTGCTTTGTAGCAGATTAGGCAGTGGCAGGCGAATCTCTTAACCATCAAAATCCTGAACAATAAACATCATAGCCCTAACTCTACTTTGCAATTCTTTCATAAATAATAATTCTGCCCGTAATCCAGCCCTTGACACTATTAATTCTAGGTTATTTGGTGACAGATGAAGGTGTAAAAGCCAACCCAGCAAAGTACTTATTTTACAGACTTGGCCTGTACCAAGAACTGTGAAAGAGGTGCGGAAGTTCGTAGGCCATGCGTCTTGGTTCAGAAAGTTTGTGCCGAGGTTTGCTGAACGGATCTCCGCATTGACAGATATACTGCATGATAGCAAACAAAAGCAGCTCAAATGGGGTGCTAGAGAAGATGAGGCGTTCAATAACATCAAAAGTGCCTTATTGGATGAGCCAATTTTATCCCACCCTGATCCAACTAAGCAGTGGATTCTGTACGGAGACGCAAGTGGAACTGGTATTGGCTGTTTATTATGCCAGAAGGCACCAGACAGCGCCCATACTGTTACCGTGGACATGGCTTCACGTAGACTGTCAGCGGCTGAGGCCAGATATACTTGTTCTGAACGTGAGTGTTTACGCTTAATTTTTGGATTAATAAAATGGCGCCACCTTGTAGAATGAGGGGACATACTTCTTGTAACAGACCACTACCCTTTAACTCTAATGGATGTCAAGAAAAACTCCAGGGGTCGCATTGCCCGTTGGTTAGTATTCTTGTCTTCATTAGACGCAAAGCTGGTTTTTCAACCCGGCTGCTTAAATGCGCCTGCCGATAGTTTGTCTCGTATGTACGAAGGAACCACACCTCCTGATGAAGGTCGCATGAATCCGCCACTAGTGGAAGTCAAATTGCCCAATGTCAATCATCCATTTTATGTGTTCAACAACGATTGTTTCAACTGTAACATCGAGGTTGCACAGGTAACCGTGGAAATGATTGCAGCAGAGACCCAACGTGACGAATTTATGAAAACACTCTCGCTCGCTTTGCAGGGGAAACCCTGGAAAGCAGGCTCAGTTGCTGTACAGAGATTTGTAGATAAATATCAAGAAAAATGTATCTTTGACCAACAGACAGGCGTGATATATTGTGAACTTGCACACGATACTTTTGAGTCGTCCAATTTAAAAATGTTTGTACCTCGAAACTTACAGAGGCAGGTGTTGGAGCTGAATCGCAGCACAATTGTAGGAGGACATTTTGGCGCTAGAAAAACCTTAGCCCGTCTGCAGAGACTAATGTACTTCCCTAGGATGAGTAAACTTGTCCACCGGTTCGTCAAAACTTGCTATAGGTGCCAACAGCATAAAGGCCATGGCTTACGAACTCTTGGAAAAATACAATCCATCCCTTTAAACTATCCATTCCACACCTTACATTTGGATTGGGAACAGGGTCTCCCTATGACCAAAAGTCCACGCAAGAACCGTAATATACTGGTGGTAACCGATCTTTTACTGGCTATTTACTTTGTTTTCCTTGTAAAAAGTTCGATACGAAAACGTTTGTTACTCTTCTAATCAACCAGGTGTTCCCAATATTTGGTGTCGCCAGGAGAATCGTAAGCGACAACGGTTCGTCGCTGATTTCGGATATAACTCGTGAATTTTACAGGCGTTTTGGTATCAAACAATCTGTAACAACCCTTTACCACCCTGCGTCTAACAGCCCAGCTGAGTTCCACTGCAAGAAGCTCGGTCGGATGGTAGCACAATTCTGTGAGGGTAACCCCAGAGAGTGGGATGAAAAGTTGCCTTTATTCATGTTGTCTATCAACAGAACCGGCTACACACCAGCGTTTCTGAATTTTGGTAGGGAACTGGATATTGGCACAGAACCCCCCATTTCTGATACCCTGGAACGACCCCTTCCCTTATGGGCTGCCACGCTAACAAGTAATCTTAGTGGAAAACCTTAGCCCGTATACGTTGGCTACGCTAATCTGACAGAGCGTACGAGTACGCAAAACTCAATGCCAAAATACCTAAACCCTTGGAATTTGCCATAGGCGATCGAGTTTGGGTCAAGAGCCATTTTAAAAGTAACAAACATACATATTTTGCTGCAAAAATGCAAGTCAAGTACACCGGTCCTTATATAGTGGTGGAGAAAATCTCTCCCCAAGTTTATAAGGTTCTTCAAAAAGGTTTCAACACATTTCCAACTTGAGACCTGTAGTTGACGAGATCCCTGGAGAATTTGGTTGACACAGGCAAATTCCTTGTTTGGCATGTAAAAACAAAGCTATATTTCTGACATTTCTACTTTTATTTGCCAAGTCCAGGTGGCCTTTGAACGGGAACGTTAAAATACCTAGATCGGCAAAATTGTGATTTTTTTGGTTTTAATTGCATTAAAATTTGTTTTATTTATTTTGTTCAGCTCATTTGCATGGTTAATTTGTTTAGCCTCACAAAATTCGATATTCATCAACATGTGGTCTGGCCAAACACCAGTATAAAAATCGCCACATATTTTAAGAGTCCCAAACCTCCTTTTATTACGCTAAAAACCACCCATTACCTTCAGCACAGAGAATATAATTAATTTAGCTTTAACATTAATTTTGTTAACCGTGAATTGTGGACAGTTTACAGTTCGTGGGTAAAGCCAAGTGAATTGGAGCTTGGTGTTTACTCTCACTAAACTACTCTTGACTTTGCACATAAGCGCCATAAACTGATAAAAATCCACGTAATTTTCACTGACACGAAATATTTTGGACTGTTAACTCGCGCAAGATTTTGTCATGTGTCATTAAAAAGGTTCAAAATAGTTACTAAAAGGTTCAAGCCCAATTTATTACCAAGGACTTAGCGTTAAATCGCGCTTGGTGAGGTTGGAGCCCAATTTTTTTTTTCACGAAGGACTTAAGCGTTAAATCGCGCTTGGTATTAAAAGGCTGTAAGGGACTGCGTTAAATTGCGCCAGACAGCAACGAACCTTTTGTTTCGGGTGAAATGAATTTGTCGCTTAACACATAGTTTAATAGCTAAAGTATTTTGGTACCCTCTCCATAACAGTTAGGGGCATAGATTTGATTTTTAGGTTTAGCGACTTAAATGTGAGATCGTTAGGATTCCTAACACTTCATTTTTGGTAACCCCTTTACTAAAACGAATAACCAATTTTGATCTGAACTTAGTTATGACCTCTATTATTTATTTTTCTTCCGGGCAGAGTGGAATTTGTTTCCTGTTTCGGGATAAATATCACCCACTGTGTATCTGGCCGCAGGAGGAGAATTGTTGAAAAAAGGAGGAACCCGCATCGAGGTATCGTGATGAGCCAGAAATAAGCGGCTGTACAGCCAATGAAGTTCCTGATTGTGGAGACGCAACAATAACCAGTATTGCACGCGGTGAAGCCACAAAATCGGATCCGTAAGCATTTACATGGTACAGGAGATGGATTGCAGAAACCCCGCTGGTTTGCCCACCCAAAATTTTTGTCAAAATGATAAGTTTTTGCTTACATTCTTGCAAAAAACTAACCCCAATTTTGACTGACAATTGCAAAATTCATATTTGTCCTCTTAACTTTAGCTTGAATTTTTTTCGTTTTAATCCGCTGTAGTAAGTGCTGTACGTTTTTCATTAATTTTTCAGTTTTTGCCGATTGGGACGGTTTTTAGTGTGAATTAACAAGCAATTTAATAAACACAAGATTATGATGCATACGTGAAGGTATCTTTTATGTTGAAAATGCTATTTTTTGTAAAGTGCAGTCTTAAGTTAAAAAGGTTTTAGTACTTAACAATTTTAAACTGTTGGCAGTGATAAATTCAAACTTTTCTTTTTATTGTTAACAGGTGTCAACTTGTGAGACTTGTGCACTTAATCACGTTTGCTGTATTCCACATGCTTTCTTTTCAGCCTTCAGCCTGCAAAAACTAGCAGGATGGATTATTCACGGTTGTTTTTATGCAGTATTTTAATTTGTTTATATGCAATTATATCTTGGTTGTCATGTAATTCATTGCAAATTTGCCAATTGACTAACCCATGCTAATTGGCGTATGGTGCAGATACCAGTGAAAAACCAGTCATACCTCAACAGAACAACGTTCATGGATTTTTCAGTTAAGCAAACCAAACGAATATGAACAACCACAGATAAAAATTGAACACGATCACTATCCGGAATTTGTTTAAAAAAAAAAATACGGTACATAAAAACAAATGTCGCTAACACCAAGCTAGGCAAGTACTTCCCTGTTCCCATACGCATTATGAACTACAAAAGAAAAATGTGGCCAATTTATCTGGGAACAAACTTTTTTGGCAAACAAATGTGTAGGTGCTTGTTATGTATATGTCATTCATGATTGTGTAACCTAACCTTAATTACAATAATAATTTCATATTGGCTGCATCCACTGCAATATTTTAAATTGCATAACTTTAGGTGCCAAGACTAGATAACCTGCCATTTCGTGGCTTTAATTGCATAGCCATGGATTTTTGCCAAAGGGTGAAAAATTTGACGGGAATCCCTATCATATTACATATAAAAAAAACATCCTAAATAAAAATTTGCCACAAATTTCACAGGTTAGCTTGTCCACACTTGCCAGTGGAAATACACTTTAAAAAAATATTTTCACCATTTCATAAATTGTAACTTGATGCATGCATCCTCTTGAAGTTTGGGTACCAAATAAAGATCAAACAAACCTTGCTTCTTAGACGTTTGAAGCTGATCTTCGTCTGGTTGGCTACTGAAAATATATACAGGCTTGCAACAAAATTGTGACAATAAAGCTCTAATGTTTAGTGTGCAATTAAATACATGCGGTTTAAATTTATTAGCTAAATATACGCATATCAAAACTTTGTTTTCATGCTTATTTGAGACGAATTGTTTTGACCATCTTGTACAAATTATGTTAAAACTTTCATTCCTTAAATTAAAATGCCAAGAGTTGTATTTAAAATTACCAGCAAATTTAATATTAAGATGAAACGATTAAAAAAACTAAATTTTTCGTGTCGCGTAGCTTTTATTACTAATCGTAATAAATTACTCCAAACTATCGTTATTGTCGTAAACGCATTTACTTGCACGAAAAATTATAATTTTACTTCGTAGTTTTTATTTTAATTAACACCTTTTTACCTGTCCTTAATTAAATTACTGGTTCACATTTAATTTCTGCACCACCTGATAAAACCATGCACGAATTTAAATATTTTATTGCAATTGTAGGCTATTGTAATTTAAAATGTACGTTTCTAAAAATTTGGTCTAACCTAATGCACAACGATTTTGTTTTAAATAAATACGTCTTTTTTTCTTATTTAATAAACGTGTGGGCTCTTAATTTAAGCACCCAAGTAATCGTTTTATAGGTACTCGGTTTTATTTATTTTTGTTGCTGTAGCTGGAAGCTCGAAACAGGTAGCGTTCGTCCAGAGATACGAAACGGGCCGCGATTCAAGGTCGAGTGGAACGATAGTATTAGGAAAGGTTGATCATTCCCGAGATCATTATCTTTTTTTCCCGCCAAATGACGTCACTGGAGCTTTTGATTTTATGCGTACTTCTTTGCGCATGTGCGTGAGAGTTTTACGAATTCATTGAGTTGCGTTGCGCAATGTATTATGTCTACGTACTATGATGCTAAACGGTCTTGTTTTTGTGGGGCCCTTAAGATATTTACGTCGTTTCTCAAACGGTGGATTAAGAAACAAGTGTTTCCCAGCAGGCTTTAGCCAACAACATTATTAATACGGATAATTAAAATTCCAGCCGAACTTCCAACAGGTGACCTCAACAATCACAGCTTTTATTTTATTTTTTTCTGTATTACTGCCACATCTATCACAAAAGTCCTCTCATCGTCGTGGGACAGTTTGGTATTCGTGCTTAGTTCGTGCTCCCTAAAATCAAACAACCTCTCTGAACTTCTCTACCGTACTGGCCTAAAGAAGGGGGAGAGGGGGGGGGGGG
>JAHWFP010011468.1:0-10812 GCA_023313725.1 Lithobius niger | reverse complement strand
ACTGTTAAAATTGCTACTTTTGCAGAAGCCCGGCGAAACCAGCCTGGGGGTTGGGGGGAGCGGTGTAAGCTCCCCCAGCGGGGTCCGGGACAGAGCCCCGGAATCTGAAGTATTTTACGCTATTTGAGAACCTATTTTCGGATTTCCGAGACACGTTTGCAACCCATTGTTCAGCAAATTTCGGATGCTTTTCGTAAAAATTCTTTAGCATGAGAGGTCATAAAAACCTAATTGTTACCAAAATTCCGTTTTTTTTATTCATTTTATTTAGAAATTAAATTCCCTGATGAATTAATTTCTTTTTAATATTATTAAATTAACGCTACCTAACACTGAAAATTTAGGCTTATAAAATATTGTTGCTTACTTTTCAAATGGTGGAAGATTTAGCTGATGTTCCTGAATTAACTGAATTAACTGTGAACTGAAAAAGAGGAAAAGAGCTACTAGCAAATCAAACCGGCAACTTAGTCTTCAATTTTGATTCTTTGCTCAGTTTTTATGGAGTTAATTGGTATAGACTTCAACTGACGAAAACTTAGAAGGAAACTTAACAAGTTTTGTTCTGTACAAATTTACCTGACGTTTCGGCTATAACCATAGCAAGAACAAACTAACCACCAGGCGACTTCAGTTGGCATTTCGTTGACAATCAAAGTAATTAGTAATCGGACCACTCCTTTATCTTTCGTTTAGCTCTGTGCTCTTCCTGTTTTGACTAGTTTCGCACTAAATTACATTTTCACTACATCAGCGAAAGTGGGAAAAAGCCTCACAAGCATTACATACCGAGTAGGGTTACGCAAACACAGTCGGAAAGTAGTTCGAATTAATAGACAGTAAATAAAGTTTAGATTTATAAAGCGACTAATAATAAAATTTATATGCTTCAGTTGTTTGTGTGATGTTCATTTTTTTTACCATAAAATTGTGTTACTTTAAATTAAAATTTTTATAGAATTAAAAATAACTGTTTTGCTACAGCGGAGTGATATGCTTACATCCTCCATTTACCGTTAATCCGTCATCTTTGTGACTTGGCCTTGCAACTTAAATTCTTAACTTCATTACTCCCCTGTATTAGGAACTGATGACTCATAATATTTGATGACATGATTCATACAATTGGGAAAAACGAAAGTACATTTTCTTGTTTCAAACTCGACGTGGTAAGCGTGATAGATACTCATTACAGCTTTGCAGCCTATTTCGTGGGTGGGACGAACCTCTCAGTTTGAAAACGTAGGGGGGGGGGGCCCCCCCGCCCCCCCCCCCCCCCCCTGGATCGACGCCTATGCGCGGCGCGCAAAGGGTTAGTAAACTAGCCCGATAGCTAATGCATATGAAAATTAATGTTTATTTTACGAGGTTTGGCATTCAAGTGTTGTAAATACCGTAAATCATGTATTAAACGCTCCGCCCCCAATACTTTTAAGGTCAAAATTGTGAAATAGTGGAGCTAACGCCCACTCCTTAAATCATCGATTTTCTACTGTAGAAAATTAACTAAATTTTTCTTGCTGTGTATAGAAAGATAGTCGGGAAAAATGATTTCCCTACTGCTTGCTCTATGCATACTGACCACGTCTCCCTCCCTGGGGTGATAGTGGACTCTTCGTCTTGTTGCACATGCAGACACATGCATGGACTCTTTCCCATTCCCCTCCTACCCTTTTCACGGCAATTAATAAGATGTAAAAATTGGCCTTTCCATCATCATTCAAAAAGGTTTTAAATGCCGAATTTTCTGTGATATATGTCTAGATGGAAGACAGAAAAAATGATTATTATTTATTTAATGAGCACCCCCGACTTTTGCCAAGTTAACTGCATAAGCGCAAGGGCATTTAACCCTTTCCCACTCAATCCGGCCGCGACCGCCCGCAAAAAACGCGGCCGTTTCTCCTCAATCCGGCCGCGACCGCCCGCAAAAAACGAGTCCGTTTCTCCTCAATCCAGCCGCAACCGGCCGGCATGCTTCGAGTTCGTTTGGAGCACGTGGAATGGCTTGGAATAGGTGTAAAAACGCGGCTGAAAGCTTGTGGTGGTTGCCGACTGATCGGAACACTTGCTACAGCAGCTGACTGGTCTTTTAGCTAATGACAATCGTCGTTATACGTGATCAAACACGGGCAACCAATGAAACTGCTCGTTTCATGAGAAGCTTCGCTGCCTAGCACGCTCAAGGTAGTGGAAAAGGCCTCTGGAAAGAGGAAGCGCCGTGACCTCGAGCTGGGTGCCAAGCGTCCGATACCAAGTTGTAGAGCAATGGCGATGTCAAATTCGAAGCTAATACTTCGTTTTCACAAAGATTATGTGCGGTGGCAGACAAAAAAAAAAATCAATTGGACGTCAATTTGGCAGAAATGCCTTTGTCATCGGAAGATATTAGCCCTCAAAATCCCACAACGATGATCGTGATGCACGGATAGGCCTAATAGAAAAACAACCGCTGCATAATGACGGCGGTTATAAACCGAAACGGGTTCGACTATTTTTCCATTTTTGGTCAACATTGGACCATTCCACGATCTCCCAGTAGGTTCATCTTCAAATTGATTGCTCTCTGTTCATTATGGATACTTTTTATTCGGCTAGTTTACTGTATAAATCAACCGTTTTAGGCCAACTCGTCAACGCAAATGTTCGGAATGACACGATACCGGCGCAATTGAAATAAAAGCTTACAATCGCATCGGCATAAACATCTCTACAACCTAAATTAGTATTACAGATATTGGCTTGAAGACAAATTTTTATTTTGCGAAGGAGTTGTAAAAACTACGCAAAAATCGTGCTATGAAAATTTTGCACGTAATTATTTGATCACTCAATTACGACCCGTTCTTCAAAAGTTCGACAGCTATCAATCCAAAGACCTAATGTGTATTAGTTTTATAATCTTTCAGCTATTTAGGAAGGGATGACGCAATTATGCAGGTTTGTGTATTGTTTTCGTCCCCCCCCCTTCCCCTTTGCTTTTGTTCTTTTATTTTGCACTCGTCCCCCCCCCCCCCAAATGGCAACAGAACGAAAACGAAAGCAAACAAAAACTAAAGGGACACAATTTGAGAACAAAATAAAAAAATTAAATATGAGTTTTGTTTTTCAAGCAGTAGATCTATACAGGGTGATTTATAAAGTACTGAAAAAAGGCCTATAAGATGTAGACTTGTAACAGGAGTACTGTATTTTATTTTATTGGCTCATAAAAAAAAAACGCCGTGCAAACCCAAACACAAGCTTGCCAGTGTGCATCCCTAGAAATTATACCATTATTTCATTAGGTTTTTTTTTTTTATATGCCTACATTATGTATGAATCAACTGCTGAAATGGAAAATAAAACTTGAATGCTTGGCTGGCAATATAAACTGCATATGTTGGGATCTCGTTTGGCTACGATTACTGTTATAAAAAAATTGCAAAACTGGAAATTTTTGCAGAGCACCACACACCATCCAAACTTTTTTATTACTAACAAAGCTAGCTAGTAAAGATGTATTAGGCCTAACAATATAGGCCTACCACACCACCATATGCTTGCTTTATTGTGGTGTGGTAGGCTTCACTGCACCAGTAGCTGCCCCTTAAAAAAAATCTGGGTCAAATCCTGCTGAGGAGGAGAAGCTCTAAACCTGGTCAGATGCATGAGTGGGAAAGGGTTAATACACAATTTACAGCACGTTAAGTCTAAGACAATTTTATTTTCAAGTTATGTAGACAAATTTCTGCCGAGTTCATTTTCCCATAGACTTGAATGTTACTTGCTAGGAATTATTACTCAATTTAATAACCATAACCCCCTCAAGTATGAAATACGGATGCAAACCTATTTACGTTGCCTATTGGTCTTAAATGTCAGACTGCCTGAGTGGGGAATCGAACTCACGACCTTTGAAACCAAAGGCCGGAGTCCTACCACTCAGCCATACTAATATGGCCAAAATTATGACATGGCCAAGTTTTGGCAATGTCAGTATGGCTGAGTGGTAGGACTCCGACTTTTGGTTTCAAAGGTCGTGAGTTTGATTCCCCACGCAGGCACTCTGACATATAAGTCCAAAAGGCAAAATAAATAGGTTTGCATCCGTATTTATTTATTTAACACTTATCGAGCCCAATTGGCTGTCTGTCCTGTTTATACCCCCTCAAGTATGGTTATGCATTTGGGGCATCTTTCATTAATGATGGATTTAAAAAAAATCAATGGCTCAATTCCCTACATACAACTTAACAAAAAAGAATTTCTTTTTAATTACTCCTTAACCCTGTTATGTGAATGAGTTTGTTTTCATAATGCATTTTAATTACTGTAGAAATTTATTCTAATTTCAATTTCATTGATTTTCAATTTCAACTTCATTAATTTATGTTCTGTTCCATTTCTTTTTTTAGGTTCGTGAAGCTTGGCAAAACTACGAGCTGGACCTCATCAACTACCAGAACAAGTGTCGTCTAATTCGCGGTTGGGATGATCTCTTCACGAAAGTCAAGGAACACATCAATTCGGTGGCAGCCATGAAGCTTTCCCCGTATTACAAGGTAATAATCATCAAATATTTAAACAGCTAATGTAGTAAAATTCTGGAGTTTTAAATCTTAGTGGGTATGCGGTGTTGGTTAGATTGTTCAGTTAGAAAAACCAAGTCTAATTTAAAAATGTCACATCGCTTACTTTGAAAATTCGAGTCCATGTTTACGTTTTGTACGCATAGATTTCAAAATAAAGGATATTTTACCGTTTCAATATCCTTGCAAATTTTCGACATTCAGGTTTTCTGTAGTTGGAGGGGCTCAGAACGACTGTCTTCATCAGGCTACCACATCACCGCTTCCTTCGTCGTGAACAAAAACCAAGTTATAAATTCTAAATGTTCTTGTGACTAAGGTTGTACATATGCAGTTACCAATTACCATTAGGGTTTCCAACCCGGGTATGCGGACGATTTGTAGACCCGAAAGCCGCAGGTTTGGCAGAGGAAGAACCCGGGTTATTCGGGTTTAATTTTGTGATGAAATGAATGCTCCATTTCAATTTTCACCTTTATTATGGAGCGTTTTCGCCATGGGCCAGAGATGAAACTCGGTCAAGCAGCAAAGGCTCTTCATTCCCTGATTACAATAGCAACAAGCGTGTTGCTTGTTTACTTCCTGTTCGGGTTGCAGGCTACATCCAGCTTACATGACACGAGTGCAAATCTTCAGGTCGTTTACTGAATTTGACACAAGTTAATTTCAAACGAAAGGATTTAAACAGGATTTGTTTAAGAAGTTGTAAGAAATTTGTGATAAAGTGCGTAAAAAGTTAATATTACTTTCTAGCATTACATGTAAATTTTATCATTTTTACTCTCGCGTGTACTTTCCTTCTAGAGTTTAGCCAACTAAGGTAATTATTTTAGGATAGTAAAATTAATTTTAGAATTAAAATTCCCTTTCATTATTCTGAAGCTATAATAAATATTTCAATAAGCAAGCTAAAAAATAAATCTTTTCATAATTCAAAACCGTTTGATGCTACAGCAAGCAGTATTTATCCCCCTCTCTCCACTAAAGTAAGTAATGATCCTGACATTTGATTAATAAAGTGTGGTTAGGCTGGTTTTACTCAGCAAAATCGTATTAAAAGTAGATTGTACCCAGTGGAAAATGGGTAGCTTGGTTTTTTGGCTTTGTATTTTCGTTGTTGTGATTTGATGTTCCCTTCAACACTTTTTTTTGTATTTGCGTTGTCTGGATCTGATGGACTCTTTTCAACATTTTTTTTGCTCGAGTGGAAAGAAATACACTAGTAGCACACTGTGTTAAGAAATTATGACACCAATAGCTTGGTTGTGAAGTCAAGCTGTGTATCTTCTCGATATTGTACATTTTTTAAGTTAACGAGAGTATCTGTACAAACGATGTATCACTGGCATTATTCATTAATTAAGGCTGTACCGATCAGCATTTTTTCTGCCGAACAGATTCCGATCCGATCAGCCACAAATTGATTGGTGTACCGATCCGATTTAACCGAATCAATCGCTACCGATTTTTAACAATTTTTTTACTGGCTTACACGAATTTGTAGGCTAACAAATTTGTAGGCTAGTGCAAACATTGGAATATTTTTTTTTTTTTACCCAAATAACAGTAAATATTTCTCCGTTATTAAACTTAGCCTACACAATGTAAAACATGTAGGCATATCCTAAATTAAAACAAAAGGTAACAAAACGTGGTGAAACAGAATTTATTTATTGTCAAAGGCCTGGCAAAAATCGAAAATCTGTAGGTTTTTGTTCACCGGACCGATTTTTACCGATCAGCACAAAATCTGCCAAAATCTGTTCTGCAAAATCTGTTCGGTACAGCCTTATTCATTATGTTGTAAGTTTCGTCAGTTGGTATTGTTATCTCTTTCGCATCTATATAAAACTTATGGAGCACGCGGCTGTGCAGAGGAAAAAAATAACTTGAAAAGTTCCAATGTTCGCCGTGAACGTTGTGAAGGTGAGAAAGCAGCCCAGTGGTCGGCTGCCAGCCAAGTGAACGCTGGATTGAACACCATGGCTGCCTAAATCCCATGGGACTTGTTAAAAAGTTGTCTGATGATGCTATGGAAAAAGGATATTTATTAAAGATTTGGATTTCCTCAAGTTTTGCATATGTAAACTTAAAATATAATTTCTCTGCCTGCCGAATTAAGGTGTTTGAGGAAGAAGCACTAACTTGGGAGGAGAAGCTGAACCGCATCAACGCTTTGTTCGACGTTTGGATTGATGTTCAACGTCGATGGGTGTACTTGGAAGGCATCTTTTCTGGTAGTGCCGACATCAAGGCTCTCCTGCCTGTGGAAACGTCACGCTTCCAGAGGTAAAAATCATATGAACCATACAGTTGCAAGATGGAACCTAGGCATATTATAAATTCATAATTTCATTAGTTTGTTCCGATTTCTGAAATGTACCGTTTATCTGCTTTCTCTTTTAGCATAAGCTCCGAGTTTTTGACGCTGATGAAGAAAGTGTCCAAATCTCCTATGGTGATGGATGTGTTGAATATCCCAGGTGTTCAGAGATCGTTGGAAAGATTAGCAGATTTGTTGGGGAAAATACAGAAGGCATTAGGAGAATATTTGGAAAGAGAACGATCGTCATTCCCTCGGTAAGCTGTCATTTTTCGTGAACAAAAGTGTTGAAAATGGTTGTAGCTGTTCTCTTCTGTTGTTGGCTAAAATTCCCATTGTGTGCACAGATTCTATTTTGTGGGTGATGAAGATTTACTAGAGATCATTGGTAATAGTAAGAATGTAGCTCGCCTTCAAAAACATTTTAAGAAAATGTTTGCTGGTGTTGCGTCAATCCTCCTGAATGAAGACAACACAATTGTGACGGGAGTATCATCTAGAGAGGGCGAAGAAGTATGTTAATGAATTGACGTCTTAGTATAAGCAAGCGCTACATTGATTGCATATAACTAATGACGAGTGGTTTGGTATTATAGATGTCTTTCTTCACTCCTGTATCGACCATTGAGTTTCCAAAAATCAACGAATGGCTGTCGTTAGTAGAAAAGGAAATGCGTATTACTCTAGCGAAACTGTTGGCCTCTGCAGTCTCCAATGTGCAGCAATTCAAGCAAGGTCCGCTGAATCCACAGTCGTACATGGAATGGGTGGACAAATATCAGGTATGTGAACTAAACAGTATAGGTATGAAAGGTTAAGGGGACTAAACTGGAACAAAAATGATAATTTTTTTGTGGTATTAAAACTAAATAGCGGAGTGATAAAAAATAGAAACAAGACAAACTGAAGCAAAGAGAACTACTGTTTAACCCTAAAGTGCATGAACAGAAAATGCTTTAAAATATTAAATATTACCCCTTTCGTGATAAATTTAAAATAAATTCCAAATAAATCAAAATTCTGTCGCCGAACTACTAGGAGATTTACACTCTCCTCGAATCATTCATCATGGTAGTTGCTGAAAATCAGAAATAATTTGCTGGTTAGATCAAACATGGAAGGTTTTGTTCAGGTTCTTTTTATTAAAAACATGTGGTCACTTTGTCTTCGTAAATAAATTTCAACTTATGAGGTATTGTTTAATGGTCCAAGACTGACACATTAATTTGTTACTGTTATGGTAAGGTAGTGTGGCTAATAGGTTAGTAGAGGCTTTGGGGAGCTTAATTTGGGTTAGGCACAAATGAACACGTAGGCAGGGACACATTTTGCAATGCAGTGTGTGCAATAATTAATTCTTAGGAACTTAGGCAGCATTTCTTGTCATTTCCAGATTAAAAACTAACATTAACGGTGGTCTGTCTCCTTTTGAGGAAATAAAGTGCTAACACTGTATTTGCGTGGTCTATAATATGCTGTATCGAGCGTTGAACCGAATGCAGACCTGCTCATTGCGTACCATATTCATGCCCACATACTCTACTTGCCCGATTGTAAAGCGCCTTGAATATAAGACGAATTTTAAGTTCTATTCTAGTTTTTGCTAAATAATTCAAAAAAACTATTTGAGCTACTGGCTTCTGATTAGCACTAATGGATAGCACTCGAAAAAACGATTCGAATGGTATATTCAAACTTCAAAATCGTCAAAATTTGGCCGAGTTATGGATTTGGATGTGAATATTTAAGATCAGGATGCAGTTTTAATGGAACAAATTCGGAAAAAAAAATACTATCTTATATTCGGGCCAGCACGGTACACGTGGCAAGCGACAAATAGGTCTCGTTAAGACAATTAAAATCAGTTATTGACACATGAAAATCAACCAAAAATTAAGAAAATTATGGAAATTTGTCTAAGTTTGTCAAAAACACTAAAAAAAAAAAGTTGCGGTTTTTTTTTAATGATGTAGCGCGAGAACCTTTTTGTAAAACTTGTTAGGCCTAAGTACTTTTTTTAAACTAACTACTGGTAATTAAATAACCTTGATAGGCATGAATAGCAGTGATTTCATAAGAACAGATGTGCTTATGGCTGTCGGAGATTAAGATTACAGGTTAAGATAGTTGTGATGCATGCTGTATGGACAATTTTAATGCAAAGCTGATAAAATTGTACTTCTTAAGCCGCAGCATGTTTATCAGTCACTTATCAATCACTATTAATCATCTGTTTTCATTTGTTTGTCTACAGGCACAAATTGTAGTTTTAGCTGCTCAAATTTCATGGTCGGAAGATGTTGAGCAAGCATTACAATCGATTGCCAGTTCTAATAGCAGCCAGATGAAGCCTCTAGAAATCGTTTTGCAGCAGGTTGAGGCCACGTTAAACGTCCTGGCTGACTCTGTCCTCCAAGAACAGCCACCTGTCCGAAGAAAGAAACTAGAGCATCTGGTAAGGGAAAATAACGATTTCTTACTTCCTGCAAATACTTACTTTCAGTAATGTTGCTAAAATCACTATTTTACGCTTTTGCTGCTCGATTATGAACTAAAATTCCCATTTTAAGTTCCCTCCGTAATCTTTTCTCCATCACCGCCAGGTGCGCTGCACGTCACTGCCGACGTCAGCACCTCCCACCTGGTCACCCCCATCACTTTTTCGAGCACACCATCTTGAATGGTCGTGCGAGTTTATTGCTGCGTGTTTTTGTTGGAAAACGTCGAGTTTTGCAAGCAGGACTGGCACTTGCGGTGGCTGGCGGCTGCAGCGCTTGCGCTAGTAGCGCGCCTGGCGGCTGCAGCGCTTGCACTAGTAGCGCGCCTGGCGGGAAAAGAGGGCAACTGATGTTGAAATTCATAAATTCAAGATTTATGGGTGGTTGAGCATGGGAAAAGCAAAATTAAAACGAATTTAGCATGTAGACTGTAGGTAAGTATTTTTATGATAGTAAAAACTAATTTTAATAAGTTAAAATTTTCATTTTTTTTTCATTTTATGAACCAAACTGTCTCAACTCTAGCAACATGGAAGTCATCTTTGGTTTATCATGCTATTACAGGGTTCGCACAAGTCTTAAATTCCTTAAAAGTCTTGATTTTAAAGGACTAAAGTTAAGGCCTTAAAAAGTCTGGGATTTCAGCAGTGTCGTAAATTGGTCTTAAAAAGTCTGAGATTCAAAGAGTTTACTGTGTTTAAATGTTATTGTGTACGTGCTATAATTAATAAACTTATTTCTTGGCTTTGCTATTAAACTTCAATTATCGCGTAATGACAAATTTTCTGTTGGCTGCTGGGTTGCGTCGTAGCTCTGATCCCGTCTGTCACAACGCTACCTTAGTGGAGTCTATTTTTAGCTTTCCCTCCTCACTTCCCTCACCGGCATAATGGACTTGTCTGGTCACTTGGAAAAGCGTCAAAATTAAAAGTTTTGCAGAACCCCCATCGTCACAATTAATTTGGATAGTAGAGGTAGTTTTTATTTTTTTTAAATGGAATATTCATTTGCAACTTGCTTTTATCGACTATTTTTTTAAATGCGGAAATTGGTCCAACAGCCAATGCATATTTTGGTTTGCATCGTGCTTTTTTCTGGCCAGTGCTGATGCTGAAGTATTCTAATGCACTGGTAACAAATTCGTTGTAAATATGCAGTACTGTACTTAGTACTTCAAAAATCCTTACTTTAAATTCTATACCATTCGAATAAACCCATTAGTAACTTACAACTGCTGGCAGTTTTTATTGGCATGTACGTTTAAATTTTATTTATTTTCTTAAAAATGAGTGTAGCTTTGCAAAACAATCGGCAAGTTCGTTTAGAAATTAGGAAACTTGTGCTGTAGTGTGCACAGTCAATATCACATAATTATTGAACTAATTAGTGACTGTTTAACTGGAGGGAGTATCTGGATGGA
>JAHWFP010011464.1:55286-84152 GCA_023313725.1 Lithobius niger | reverse complement strand
GTGTAAATACATGTGCTTTGCGATCGTGAATCCCGTTGTCGTTTTGAAGGTTAGTGATGGTTAGAAATTAGTTTTTAACTTGAATTATGTTAGATATTGGAAGGACGACGATCTAACACTAAATTTGTAAATGAATGAAAATAAAGGCATTGTGTTTTTACTAAACTGAATCCAGATCACGCATGCAACGATCGATCGCATACGCCTAATCTTGTTCACGGTCTTGATCCGCTCACGTTACCGAAAGTTTGTATGGTTAGAAATTAGTTTTATCTGTGAATTATGGAGTGACCAAACAATAACCTAAATTTGTGAATAAATGAAATCAAAACATTGTGTTGATGCTAGATTGAATCCAGATCACGTACGCAAATAACTGCATTATCACCGACTTTTCTGTAATAGAAAACTCCCTCCCTGGACAGAGATTAGTTTAGATAATAGATAATACTTGTTTTTAACGCCCACCCCCAATTTTAGACAAAATTAATTTTACAAGCCCATGAGCGTTTAATATAAGATTCACGGTAGAAACAAAATAGGAACTAAACCTGGTTTGTCTAGCTTACTGAAACAAATAATCACTAAACAGAAGTTCAGTACACATAAAACTAAGAATGAAAACTGGCTATATAAGTCATTTTGAGAGACAACATAAATAAGTGATAAAAAAAAACTAGATTGTTGTAAGCCTGCATGATCATGTAAACAGCTTCCAGTCCCACCTAAAATGGCCTGGTCAAATTCGTTCCCGCACGAAACTCGCAATCTGTCTGGTGAAATTTTAACAATGATAACTTTTCTAAACTAACGTAGAACAACAACATAGCATGCTAACAAAATAGTCTACTATGTATACAGCACCCAAAAAGTAGCGAGAATAGTACAAGCATTTACAGCAGGAAAGTCCAGAGAACCTGCTGCCCATCAGTGAACTGCCCATCTTCGTGTTAAGGTAAGCAAGTGGTGGTAGTGCGCGGAACTGCTTCAAATAAGCTTTGCACGGGTGACAGAGACTCCTTTTTCTCAAATCTGGCTACTGGGCTTGACATCAGCATGAACCAAAAGTAGATCTAATATGCATATGTGATAGCATGCAGAACCATAATTTAGTACATTTGTAAAATCACGAACAGGTAGAATGTGATTTTTTTTTAAACAGGAAATAAAGAAGGAAGAATACAAACTAAAAAATAGTAGGAACACTTTCATCACTGCCATTGCCCAATTGAGGCCCAAACTCTTAATGTGTGTCATTTCCTTATATAGAAAAAAATTGTATTGGGTCTACTTCGAAATGTTGCACCATTAGATGTAAAACAACGACCACTATTAACGCTCGTACATCAAGTATATATTTGCTTCCAATATCAACCAAAGAGAGGCCCTACTTGCAAGTGTCTTTATCTTGCTAATTTTCCGACACCATATACAAACATCCGTCATCATCAGGCGCTGCAATTCAGTCCTTTCCCTACTTACTTAGTAATTACATTCATGTTGTTTACGGTTTTCAAATCGGGGAGACGAGGAAAGAAGTGGAGACCAGCAGCATCGTCACCCACTGCATGGAAAAGCAGCATTCGGTGAATTGGGGAGGAACCACTACTCTATTGGTATCAAATTCGACGCCACAAAGATTTGAAGGGATTGGAATCCTTAGAGATTCAAGAGCAATGTAAAAACAACTGCGAACTCATGAATCTACAAGGGCTATCCAGTACAAATCTCAGCCACCTCATCAAGAGAGAATTTCGTATGGTACTGCACAGGAGATGAAGGGGCAGTACAGGAGGCTACGCACAGTACTGTTTTTGAAAACTGCAAACAAGAATGTAATTAGGGAAAGAACTGCACATTGATGATGCTGATAAAAATAGATGTTTTGTATATGCTGTTGAAAATTAGCAAGGTATTTTAACTTTTTTTTCTAATGCTAATCAGCGTAGGCCTAGACATTTGCCATTCACTAAAAATGCCTCTAATTCAAACAGCTGTATCTCAGCAAATAATGGATCAAAACGACTGAACGTTTCACCATTTAATAGACCAACACTATCTTTCATCCTGCGGAAACAGATCCTTAAATTCGTTCTTCAATAAATTTGTATGATCTTAAGAAAAAACTCAAAATTCACCGTAAGCGCACGCAGCGCTAGTCGCCATTATCGCAACTCGTGTATTTACTGTAAATACTATGTGTTTTCTTTCCGGCATTAAGCCAACCAGTTCAGTGTTTATTCTAGGGGGAACAAGCACAGGCATCCAATTGCTATGTGTGTGCTTATGATACATGTTTATTATAAGTATTTATTATTTTTACTCTGAACAGCGGTGACGATCTTTGTTGACCATGAAAATATTATTTACCGTAATTTATTTTGCGGCTGCGAAATAACTTGGAATTAATACGTTCAAGCCTTACATTAAGCTGGTCTATTTAATATTTTGCCTAGTGCTTTTAAAGCAAATTATTAACGTAATTTTTCCCATAACCTCTACTGACCCCGGCATTGTTTATTTAGTATTAGGGACAGTGTATGCGTACAGCATCTTGTTTTTTTTTCAGAGATTTCAGGTTCCCATTCGTAGTGACCAATTCGTAGCCTTCAACTCCGAAATATTTCTTCTATTAAACAGTTTACCGAGTTTGAGCTGCAAGCTCCACTCCCCCCCCCCTTCAATAGTGTAGTGCCTAACATCGCAGTTTCCAATCAAAGCTTGTTCAAGTTTATATTTCCGACGTGCTTTTGGCAAAGCTGTTTAGTACAGCTTTAATTCAAGCCTATCCTTTTTTAAATCCGCTAAAAACTCAGTCAGTTAAGGTCAATCCAAGTTCAAATCCAAAAGACCGTTTCCATCACGATCCATTAATCCGTTCCAAAACCTCAACGGCTCCAACGGTCCAGAACTCAGCCACTCAGAGCTCAGAAGCTCTAGCCAATCAGAGTAAATCCCCTAGTCTCTCCATTTTCAAGGCCAATTCAGATCGTTACAGTTCCCTTTAAAGCCCTCACGTGGCACTGCTCGTTTTGGGATTAACACAGAATTCCCTCCTCCAAGGCAGAGCCTGCCTCTCTGCCGCCAAAACGTGCAGTCGTCGTGGCCGTCCGCGGTTTCTCCCCCCATATAAGCAAATCGTGCATTGCAGTCCTTAGCATAACTAACTCACATCAGACTTCTACAGAGAGGGTCACTACGAGGCTGGGATGGAGATTTTCCGGTCCGCCAGTTGCCATGCCGGGCAAGGTAGTGGTTAGGTAACTAGTTGTACTTTTATTTTTTTAACTTTGAACTTTAAGAAAATTATTCTAATTTTTCAACTTAAACTTGAAACTAACTTTCTCTTAGAAGATTTTTACGCTGGACTCTGCCATCGGCATTCCTGACAACAGTCCATCATAATTTAGGGTTTTAGTGTATCCTTTCCTAAAAAACCAGCTTTTATTTCTTTATTATAGTCAACCCTAGGTGTTGATTTAAATAATCAAAAGATCACTATGATCACTGAAGTTATTTTCGCAGGAGCAGAGTACTCCTAAGGTTTGGTACCCGACTGTAACTAGATCATTTTGACGGTTGTTTGTAGGGGCTAGGTGCCGTACATTCAGCATTGAGTATTTTATTTATTGCTAAAGTGCATTAACCCCTTCGCGACCAGTAACGAACATGCGTTCGTCATAGAGACTTGCACAAGCCGAACCATAACGAACATCCGTCATAGCAATAACTTCCCTCTGTTGGCTGTCATGACTGTGGTTTCAAAGACCAAACTTTTAGCTAATAATTAGTTCGTTCTGGTTTCAAAGACCAAAAATTTAGCTAACAGTTGGTTTGCCTGCTGATAGATGTTCATTTGTTTCGACCACGTGTTGAAATCTGGTTTGTTAGGGCAACAGTGAATTTTATACCTGGTTATGAAGGGGTTAATAACTTACCGTTACTTTATTCTATCGTAAGGTGCGTTTAATAATGTTAGGAGTTTAGGTAACTCAAAACTTTTTCTAATTGAAATTATAATCGAACTTGCGTAGTTCCAACTGAATTTTTATTTATTCCACGTTTTATGTCAACTAGTGAACCCATGTAAAGTGTTTGATTTTTAACCATGTTTTAAAAATAAAACCAGGAGTTTAAAACCCCAGTTTTTCTTCGTGACGATTTAATTGCTAGTGTTTTGAATAACTAAAAACCATTTTTATTTAAAGCCTTAGGTTAGCTTTTAAACAGTGGGATAGTATAGTTAGCTTGAACTTTGCCTACAGTTTAGAACATTAATCTCTGTCCCACACTAGAGTAGGATTAGCTACGTGAAATTTACTGCAAAAGTAAAAACAGTCACTTTCGCAAGTTAACGTTTCGGCATGTACACCAGAAGTAGACTTTACCACAAGCACCTTTAAGAACTGGTAGCGCCGCTACAATCCTTTCCTAATCCGAAGACGCTTCCTGAACCCACTGGCATTATGTTTGCTGGGGGGCTTTGAAATGTAAATGTCTAAGAAATAAACACATGTGGTATTACGTTGTTAACATCACGAGAATTACGCAATTACCACACACGGATGAACATAGAAAAGTTCACTTGACTTTTCGGTGATTACACACAGGGTCTGAGGTAGTCCTTTCACCTTCTTCAGTAAAAACAAAATTTGAAAGTAATTTGAAAGTAATTTGAAAGTAATTGAAAGTAATTGAAAGTAATTTGAAAGTAAAAACAAAATTTGAAGCACAAACCGATCGAAGATCACCTCATTTTGAAATTCGCGCTGCCGACCACTGATCTATACAGTTGGTGCTTGCTGTATCTGGACTTGCCACATTTGGCCTAGTGTTAGGATAGGAAGGCCCATATATGTTCATCAACTACACTGCCTTTTCCTTGAATTGGCCTATAGCAATGGATTCAAGTGCTCTGAGGTGTGAGTCCTTAATGAGTTGGATCGCAGTAAGACAGAAGTGTTGCACCAGTTGATGGAATGTTGCGGATTGTCAATGCAATGGAGCGCAATCCCATTTCTTCTGTCTTCTTGTGCTGTTGTATCCTGATGCTCTTTAAGGCGAACTTGGAGGCGTCTCCACGTCTCCCCCACATACACCGCTCCACAACTACCACAGGGAACCCAATACACAACTCCTCTCTGGTCGAAAGAAGGGACTTGGAGTGGGATGGGAACATGGTTGCTCCGAAGGTTGGGGTGGGGTGGGGGGTGGGGACGAGGAGGGGATGAACGCTCGTTCTACGCTTGCTCCTGGTGAAGTAGGGGACGACTGTCATCGTGACTAGGTTGAGTGGGGGGGGGGGGGCCTCTTGCTGTGTTGGATGGTAACTCCTGGGTCTTACTGGAGGTGTCAACCGAAGTAGCTTATAAGGTTTGGGGGGAGCCGGTGAAAACATCTAATGTCCTGCTGGCGTAGTACTGCATGGATATCTTCACTTCTCCCCGGCAAGAAAGAAATGACTTCCATAGGGCCACTTCTGTCCTTCTCCGCAACGAACCTAGAAGAACTGTGCAAGGCATACTGTATGGCCTGATTTATCCAGGATGGAGGGTAGAAAGAACCTGGTCTTCGCTTCTTGCAGGTAAGTCATTACCTCACACCTCAGAGCACTTGAATCCATTGCTCCCAATTAAAAAAAAAGGGAGTGCAGCTGATGAACATATATGGGCCTTCCTATCCCGACATCGATCTTTTGCTCAGGCCGGAGCTGAAGGCAACACTACGCCAAATGTGGCAAGTCCAGATACAGCAAGCACCAACTGTATAGATCAGTGGTTATCAGCGCGAATTTCAAAATGAGGTGATCTTCGATCGGTTTGTGCTTCAAATTTTGTTTTTACTTCTGAAGAAGGTGAAAGGACTACCTCAGACCCTGTGTGTAATCACCGAAAAGTCAAGTGAACTTTTTCTATGTTCAGCCGTGTGTGGTAATTGCGTAATTATTCTCGTGATGTCATCAATTTGCCAGAGTAAAAATTGTAAATTACGTTATTTCCTGGATTTTCTGGTTGGTCAAAAATTACCAGTCGTTTAATTTTTTGTTGAAATGGTGAATTTATGTAACTTTAAGCTGTGTCCCCCAACCCCAATACACAGTGATTGAACTAGCCATAGCCTATGAAATATATCAAATTTAAAGGCTATGTTTTGTACATAAGGATTTACCAAACCGAACATGGCCGAAGAGTGTTTAGTTTTCGGCCTGGGTCATTCCATATGAAATCACCCAATGATGGTTGCATGACCATTTTTAAAAAAATTAATTTTTGCACACTTATTCCTACATACTTTAATAGTTAAAAATTAAATTTTTTTATTTTCTACTCTACCTAGTTCCCTGTACAGCCATTTTCCAAAATGGCGCGCGCCGTTTTAGGCTTATTTTGGCATTTACGTAAACTTCAATACCTCGGGGCCTATTTGAGCTACAGAGTTGGGTAAAAGAGAATTATACTCTTTATAAAATGTGCTACTTTTGTTTCATAGAGACTTTCAACTTATCTCAGCTCCTTATGCTTGAAATTTGGCTTCACTTTATATGTGCGCTTCTAAGAAAAATTCAATTTTTGGGCTAAAAAATATGTACAAAGGGGAAAAGTATCAAATATCAATTTTTTACCCTTTATTGTAGTCTACCCAGGGACTTTGTCCATAAAGTTATAACCTTGATATTCGTTCCCAAAATTTTGAAGTTCATGGTACACAAACCCCTATAGGGGTTGATATTCTACTAGTACGGGAGTAACATCACTCTAAACTTGGCTGAAAAATCAAACAAAATGCGTACAGCCGCTCACCTTTAATTATGGTTAAAACTTTACTTAATCAGTGTTGTACATCAGTTGGTAAATCTCATTGCACAATATTTCTGAGATGTTATAATAGCACCCAGTAGCTGTTGAGAGCTCCTAAGGCCATAGTTTTCGCAGGATTTTGGAGACTGGCACCCACACAGTATCGCTTTATGATAGCTTAAAAGAGGTTAGTGGGCCTGCAGGATTAAAAGAACTTCACCAGCACATCATTTTCTCTGAATTCATTTGAATTTTCTCCAGCCACCACTGTTCGTCATAGATGTATGCAATGTTGTCATTTGTAACAAAATTTTTGTTTGCAACAAAAGTTTCCTTTTCTTCTTTTAAATATTGTGACTTGGACTTTTGCCACAAATTGTTGTTTTATCAGTAATGCTAGTTTTTCAGTATAAGCTCGTCACATGTCTTTGCTACCGAAATCAAGTCAGACCTGACAGTATTGAGATCCACTGTTTGTGCACAATTTGGCAAATCCTTCATTTCATCTGAAAGCAACTCAAGTAAGCAATCTTCATCTAGGCAGTCGGTACACTCGTTCATCATGCACTTATCTTTCTACATCATAAACCATTAATTCTAGTAATATTGCGTAACTTTTAAAGGAACTACGTTCAGTTGAAAACAACTCGTCCCGAGCACAAAATTAGCTTGCATTAAGACCAAAATGTGTTATTGCTGGTGCATCTGGAACACATTGTGTGTGTGTGCAAGTACCATTAAAATGTCAAAAAAAATGCTGGAGGGAGCAAAACTAAATGTAGACTAGAGGAAGCCCGTCCTCCGGACGGGTGTAATATACATGCGTATGCAAGATTCTTTAATCAGTATTTTGCGTATCTCGGCTAACAAACACTGATTTTGGGTCACTTCGCTCACTCAATCGGCACGTCTCCCTTACCATCATAAAACCTTCTTCCCCATTGCCTTCTTGTCTGCAGTGATAACGTGGCGATACCGAATTTTGTATTACGGGGACTGAAGAACTGCTTATTTGCAGTTTGGCATTGTGCAGCCTGTCACTCATGTTTAATTGCATGCTTCATCCATATTAAGTTTCTTTACACCTATTTTATGCATGCAGGATGACAAACGCTGATTTTCGTCAATCGGTGCATCTCCCTTACCATTGTAAACCCTTTTCCCCTCTTGCCTTCAGTGTCAGCATGGTGACAGGAACTGTGGAGGACTGCTAATTTCCAGTGGCATCACTGACAAAACAATTTGTGGCAAAAGTCCAAGTTACAATATTTATAAAAAACGAAATTTTTGTTACAAATGACAACATTGCACGCATCTATAACGATTGACGAACAGTGGTGGTGGCTGGAGAAAATCCAAGTGAATTCAGAGAATAATGATGTCTGTTAAACCTTTTTTAAGCTATCATCATACGATACTGTGTGGGTGCCCGTCTCCAAAATCCTGCGAAAACTATGGCCTTAGGGGCTCTCAACAGCTACTGGGTGCTATTATAACATCTCAGAAATACTGTGCAATGAGATTTACCAACTGATGTAACTGATGTACAACACTGATTAAGTAAAGTTTTAACCATAATTAAAGGAGCGGCTGTACGCATTTTGTTTGATTTTCAGCCAAGTTTAGAGTGATGTTACTCCCGTAATAGTAGAAAATCAAACTTCAAATTTTAACTATAAGTTGCACCCCTATAGGGGTTTGTGTACCATGAATTTCAAAATTTTAGGACATCCCCTACCAGAGATATTAGAGCCTGAAAATAGTCACTTTTTTGCGTGGCGCCGTCTTTAACGGTTTCTACAAAATTTAGGGAATGAATATCAAGGTTATAACTTTAAGGACAAAGTCCCTGGGTAGACTACAATAAAGGGTAAAAAATTGATATTTGATACTTTTCCCCTTTGTACATATTTTTTAGCCCAAAGTTGAATTTTTCTTAGAAGCGCTCCTATAAAGTGAAGCCAAATTTCAAGCATAAGGAGCTGAGATAAGTTAAAGGTCTATATGAAACAAAAGTAGCACATTTTATAAAGAGTATAATGCTCTTTTACCCAACTCTGTAGCTCAAAAAGGCTCAGAGATATTGAAGTTTACGTAAATGCCAAAATAAGCCTAAAACGGCGCGCGCAATTTTGGAAAACTGGCTGTACGGGGAAAACTGGATAGAGTGGAAAATTGAAAAATTTAATTTTCAACTACTAAGATATGTAGGAATGAGTGTGCAAAAAATTAATTTTTAAAAAAATGGTCATGCAATCAAATAATTTTTTATTGGGTGATTTCGTATGGAATGACCTGCCGTAAAAGAAAAATACCCAACCAGGGTTTGAAAAAAATAAAAGAAATCTGATTTTTCAACAAAAAAAAATACTTTGTTTTCGCCCAACTAACTGTAGGCATACCAAGTAAGTTGTTTTGTATACAACATTTGAACATTGAATTGGAGGGGTAAAAATCATTAAAAACGTCTAGATTCATACTCTGGAACGTAGCTGACGACATTACTTACGTACGGAGGAAAATATGCAATATTCCAGACAGGAAAGAACAATATAACAATTATTCTTGGCGAATTTTCGATAGTCAATTTGCAGACTATCATCTTCAGGCACGTAATAAAACTCCAAACACTACCACCTATTTACAGTCCATTAGAATTTGAAATTGGCGTTAACTTGGCCTCCGATATTTACAAGGTGTATACAATGAAGGTATGCGACGCTCATGTACTGCCTCCGTAAGGGCGTGAGTAAAATAACATACGAGTGATACCAGGAGCCAGAAAGATACAAACGGCATCGCTGTACACCAGATGGACACCTCACACCGCATCCATTGTGAAGGAACTGAAACGTTGCTCATTTCACACTCGAGCAGAGACTCACACCTGAGAGGCCTCGAATCCCTGGCTATTCAACACCACGTCTGAGAGAAGGCCGTGCTGATGAATATCCAGGGACCATCTAACCCTTCAATCCAGTTCCTACTGGATGCTGATTTCAGAGGCCGTCTGAGAAAAAAGTGGAATCATGGCCTTCAAAATTACGGAGGCAGTTAGTGAGCGTCGCACACCTTCATTGTATATACCTTGTAAATATCGAGAGGCCACGTTAACGCTAATTTCGAATTCTAACGGGCTGTAAATAGGTGGTAGTGTTTAGAGTTTTATTACGTGCCTGAAGACGATAGTCGGTTAGGTTTCTCCATCAACAGCAAATTGACTCGAAAATTCGCCAAGAATTGTTATATCGTTCTTGCCTGTCTGGAATATTGCGTATTTTCCTCCGTACGTAAGTAATGTCGTAATCATTAAAAAAGAACATTCGTAAGCTGCTTCAATTGTTTTCTTAATCCATCGTGATACCATAGCGGGTGTTGTTTCACCCGTTTGGAGATCCACAGGGAGGAAAAGTTGGTTTCTGCCTCTGCAGATGTATTTGTGCTGCGTGCGAGCCAGGTAGAAGCGGAGGGCTCTGATTGGGCAGAGGAGGCGTTCGGGTTAGTTTCCTACAAGGTTCGAGAGGGCCGGAAATGTTATTGGTTCTGATGGTACCGACGGTTTCTGAGTTTTGGCTCTGAAGGATGCTCTGGAGAACAGTGTTATGGAGGAGAAGTTTGGGCTGAAGATGCAGTATGCTGGGTCAGCTGAGAGGGTTTGGATCTCAGAGCATCTTAGATTTGCTGCTAGAGTCACGAGGAAGACAGTTTTGCGGGTCATTATGTGAAGTGAGCTGTCTTGCATGGGTTCGTAGGGTTCTTCCATTAGAGACTGCAGAACAATGGAGAGATCCCAATCGGTTACGGAACGTCTTGTTGTTGGGCGTTCATTTTCAAAAGGACGTCGTAAGGCGGAGATGAGGAAGTCATCCAGTAGTTTAATGCAGCCAGCGGCCTTGCAAACTGAGTTTAATGCAGAGCGGTAGACGAGGATTGTTGAACCTTTTAGTTTGTCGATGTTGAATAAGTCCGTGAAGAATTTTATGAGTTCGGGTAGAGGTTGGTCGATTGGATTTGTACGTTTTACGATACACCAATGAATCCATTTGGACCAGTGACTGTAGTACATGCGGTTTGTCGAATCTCTGGTTGCTTTGGAAGCGATGCGTTCTGCCTCTTCTTGATGAATTTCAGCCTTTTTGAGGAGTTTGATGATAGTAGCCACCCGTGTAAGTTTAGGTTTTGAAGATTTGGGTGTAGTTTTGATTTTTTCTGTTGTGATAGAAGATCTGGTAGAAGAGGGAGACATCTTGGGGTGTCGACCACTAGCTTTAGGAGGAGCGGGAACCATGCCGCTGAGGGCCAGAGGGGAGCTATTAGTACAAATAGGCTCCGACTTTCTTTTATTTCCCGAAGTGCTTGTGGAAGTAGTTTGAATGGAGGAAAGAGGTAGGCGAACAGGTTGTGCCATGGGAATGTGAGGGCGTCTACTGCTATTGCCGAGATGTCCGGAATCGGGCTGATGTAATGGGGAAGTCTGGCACTGTGCCTCGTGGCGAATAGGTCTAACATTGGTGTGCCCCAAATGTTGAAGAGAGATTCGCAGATGGATTTCTTGAGGCACCATTCGCCTGACGGAGGTTTCTGGCGTGATAGAGAGTCTGCAATCACATTCCTGTTGCCTGGGATGTGTAATGGAAGGAGGGTGATATTGTTTGGAATGCACAGGTTGAAGATTTTTGTGGTTAGTTTGTGAAGGGATCTTGATTTTGTCCCGCCTTCCCTTCTGATGTAGGCCAGGGCTGTTGTGTTGTCGGCCTGGATCTGTACAACTGAAGGATGTGTCGAAGAGCAAGCAGGATAGCCCGAAGTTCCAGCATGTTGATGTGATCCTTGCAGGGTGCAGGCCAGAGGCCCGAGATTTCCAGGTTGTTCAGGTGTGCGCCCCAGTCAGTTTTTGATGCATCTGTAAAAATTAGAAGGTCGGGAGGAGGCTCCCGCAGGGGTAATGACTTCGCCAGGTTCGTGACGTCTGACCACCAGAGGAGGGACTCGAAGAGGAAGTCCTTGCTGAACGGGATTTGCTTGTCCGGATTGCCTTGGTTGATGGAATAATCGTCTATCCGGTGATGGTGGAAGGGCCTTACCAGCCATCGTCCGTAAGGAACCAGGTTGGCCATCGCATCCATCTTCCCGATGAGGGAGTTCAGTTCTCGGGCGGAGAAGCTTGGCTGATGTTGAAAGAGACGGATGTGACATAGGAGGTCTTCGATGCGTTCCAGTGACGGGGGTATTCTCGCCGTCCGAAGGTCGAATGAGGCTACGAGGAATGTGAAGACTTGAGCTGGAATAAGGCGTGATTTTCCTAAGTTCACATCGAAGCCGAGACTGGTCAATAGGGAGGTGGTTTTGTCTCTGTCGGATGCCAACATGAGTGGGTCCATGTTGTTGAGGGCCCCGTCGTCCAAGTAGGCGCTGGCCTGGATTTGATGCTGATGAAGGTGTGCTAGGATTGGCTTTAGAACCAGAGTGAAAATTCTTGGAGCTGCATTCAGTCCGAAGTGAAGACAGCGGAATTCGTAGACCTTTCAGTCGTAGAAGAAATGGAAAAAATGAGTCGCCGCAGGGTGAAGAGGAACGTGGAGATAGGCATCTTCCATGTCGATTGAAACTGTCCAGTCGTTTTGCTTGAACGAGAACCGGATGGAGTCGAGGGTTTCCATTTTGAAGTGTTCGTTGAGAATGTACTTGTTGAGAGATTTCATATTGAAGATCAAACGAAAGCCTCCTGACTTCTTTGGGCGGGTGAAGATTAGGCTGTAAAAACCTGGGCCCGGGTTGTGGCATTGCTTTATTGCTGTTTTCCGTAGTAGTTCCGAGACTTCGTGCGACAGAAAGTGTGTTGTCTGGGGCGAGAAATCCCACGGCGGGGATGGCGACAGCGGCGGCTGTTGTAGAAATGTCGGCCGAAAGCCGTGCTTTACTATCGAGAAAATTTCTTGATTGGGAGTGAGATCTTGCCAGGCTGGGAAAAAGTGGCGTAGTCTTGCCCCAACAGGGAGACCCTCGAGGTAAGAAGCGTCATTGCTGACTTCTGCGGTAGTTGCTTCTGCCCCCTGATGACGAGACCCGGCTCCTTCGGTCGGAGGTAGCGGCGCGTTTCTGCTGGTAGCGTTGGCCGGGACGAGAGCGAGGAGCGTCGGTGCGAAAGGGCTGCTGGTTTCGTGGTTGAGGTGTCGTTCAAGCGGTTAGGGACTATCGATATCGAACCTTTGGGCCAGTCGTCGTCCGATGGAGGATGAAAGTTGGACTGCTTGTTCTTCGTGAACGGACGGTTGGATGTCGCTGTTGGTTTATGCGGCTTGGGTTTCCTGGAGATGTCCAAGTGAGGTGCCAGCGTTGGAATTAGCCCACGGAAGAGCGTCTCTGATTCATGGATGGGTTGGTTTCAGAGACGGTGTCGGGTAGAGACGTTCAAGTTGGTGGCGGACGACAGGGCGATGTCGCGAAGGAGAAGCGTTTTATTGAATAATGCTTTTGTTCCCCAGTTCAAGGCATGATACGTAGCAAAATTGGCTTTCTAAAAAAGTTGCGAAGTTAGAGCCACCAAATTCTTGATTTCTTTGGGACTTGGGTCCGACGAGAGTTTCTCACATAGGGCGTTGACGGCTGTGTTAAGGACATCAGCTTGAGAAGCCGCACGTAAGCTCAGACGCAGGCATTTGTCGTTTTCATATAAGACAAAGGTGGGAATGTCGGCTTTTTTGGAATGGAGAGGGCTGTACCAAAATCCATTTTAATTTCGCTGCATAAAAATTCGTACTCAGAGTAGGTGTCGAAATTGTGCAGGTTAGAAGCGCCATCTCTGAACGAGGGAAAGAAACTGTTCTCACAGCCGGTTCGCGGAGGAGGCAGTTCTTTGTCGAGAAGAAGCGGCCTGCCTTTGCCGAGGAGGGAGCCTTCGTTGCGGAGAAGACACGTTAGGAGTGTCGTTGATTGACCAAAGAGACTACGGGGCTTGGTGTCCTTGTCGCGCAGAGCGAAGCCGAAACCGGTTTTGAGGCCACGATTGATGGCAGGAGTGTTGACAGATTGCGACGGCTTGAACAAGAAACAGTCGGGGACTGTTTCTTCGACGGTCTTTAGGAGCGCAGCGAGCGACAGGATAGCGTCGTCAGGAAACCGGATACGCTTTTTGGCCGTAGGGGCAGGCGTAGGAGGCTGGCATGGAGAATGAGGAGCGACAGGACGACGCTTGGAAGAAATGGCAGGAGAAGAAGCGACACGTTTGTGTCCTTCGTGGCTGGAAGTGGACGCAACCCAGTCCTGGGTGCGCGTTTTACGAATTGTCGACGTGCAGAAGGAGGAGGCATCGGGTTTTCATGAAGGTGTCGGACGGTGTCGTGAACGATATCTCGAACGACACTACGGGTGACGCTGAGTCCCTTCCGGGAAAAATTGGACGACAGATCCAGCGACGAGTTCCGGTCCGGAAAGCGAGCGAGTGTCGCTCGTCGGAGATTCTGCTTGGCCGCGCGGTAGGTGTCTTTGGCTACTTGGAGGTCGTTCCGGAGAGACGACAAGTCCAAGGGGGCGGGAGGCGGCGTGCGTTGGCCCGGGAGAAGTGGCGAGTCGGACGAGGCGACACCACGGGGATTACGCGTGACATCTGGTGGTGTCGAATGGGCTGGTCCGCAGGCGGCGAGGTCAACGGCGGAGGCCCAACGGTTGCCAAGGGGGAAGTGAGTAAGAGCATGAGGGAGCACGGCGGACGAAGCGGGAGCTTCAGAACCGGCAGCCATTTTCGGCGTTGAATACAAATTCCGTACGACAGGCGGGGAACCACGGAGCAAGGTGGCGTGGAGACACCTCTGGAGGAAAATGAATGCCGAAAGCGTCTCCACTCTCGCTTTCATAAGGGAGGACAGCGCATGCGCGGTGGGATATACAAGCAGGCGACTGCGCACCGGAAGAAATCTCCGAGGGAACATCACATTCGAGGAATGTAATCTAAATTATCAGGCTAAGATGTTTTGGCAATAAAGAAAACAAATTTTATTTTAAAAACCTTCGTTAACCTACGTTGGGTGACAGTTATGTTTTCTTTATCTTCTTACTACGCCTGTCTGCCTGCTGCAGACATTATTTAATCCAATCTACTTTCTTTAGTCAACCAGTCCAACAATGACTTTCCTAAGCTACCTGCAGTTTCACTTTAGTTCCTGCATTGGGAAATCCCTGAACAGACTAAAAGACTAAAGATAAACAAAAAAGAAACATTGTATTCCTTATAGTCTCTTAATGCTTGCTAAATGGTTAGGCGAATACCTCAACACAGAAAATGAACCTATAACGGATTTTGCTTTTGTGCACTCCAACAACATTGCAGTCATTTTGCGATACAGTGAAGTAATTTTTAATAAAAAATATTGAATAAATGTACTAAAATAGGCAAAATGATTTAAATCAATGATTTTTTTTTAATTCAAGTGATTTAAATCATTATGTAAATCAGGTTGATTTAAATCGAACAACCCTGTACCCAACCGAACGTATTTCCACTTTTTATTGATGGCTTTTGGCGTTTGAATACACCATTTTGGAGGGTTTTTCGCCAGCTTTTTAACAACAAGTTCCTAACTCTAACCATTCAGAAGTTATGAAAGAAAATGCATAAGCAAAGGAGATTTCTTTGTACTCAAGAGTTTTCAACATCTGTGCACTACTAGTCCAAGTGAACATACTTGCATTTACACTTACACTTTGATAAATACATGCATGTGTGTGAAGTGAGTTTTATTTTAAATAGGGGTGTACAAAACTCAAAAATTCTATTCCAGTTGAGCTCAGACTCAAGCTCAAGCTCGACTCGACCCTTCTTACAAAAGCTCGACTGTTTCGAATATTTCAAGTTTTGTCATATAAAGCGTTGCAGAAATCAATAAAACTAATTTAAAAAAATCCTCTTACACTCTTATTATATGTGTTAAAAAGTTAGTTGGTTTTGAATACTTTTAGCATACAATCGAAACTTCGCAAAGGTTGACCGGATATTTCAACGCATGTTCTGTAGCAAGCACTCGTATAATTTCATATCGTAACTTGGAGGTTAACATTGAACTTGAATTAAAAGTTTTGAAAAAACTCCAACTCTACTCGAGACTCTAATCATTGGCCAGGTACTCGACTGGAAACAACTCGAAGACAAATTAATGCGCTCGCACACCCCTAATTTTACACGTTGATTGGTTCCATTGCTGACGTATACATACGTTCATACAGATACGTAAAGGGTTAAAGTGGTATCGATGCAGAAATAATTTGGTATAGAGTTAAAAAAAAACCTGGTAACAGACGATTAACCTCTCACCTTTCTTTTCTCATCGTCGGGATATTTCCAAAAGCACAAGTCAACGCCGCGAAGAACACACCAGCGACGATGCCATGCTCCAAATCCGCCAACATCTTCAAACATATTCTAGAAAAAAAATAATAATAAAACCTAATGGATGGAGAGGAAAGTTTCAGTCTCGTGTAACAAAAGACTGGCTGTAAATTAGATTTAACTTTGAATTTAGTGTACAGTGGAACACCGCTTTTCTAAACAGTTTCGGCCAAGTGAGTCAGAAATTCGGGATGTTCGGTAAATACAAATACGGTAGTACTAAAAATGGCACTAAACTGGTAGTAAATTAAAATTTTTAATGGATTCCGAAATAATATTAGGCAACAGGCCAATAGCATAACGCAAAGTCGATTTAGATTAAGAGTCCTTTTTTCGCTGTTTTGAGGAAAGCTTGGTTGGAGAAGAATGCTACTTGGAATGAGTTTCTTATTATCTGTAAAATACTAACCTCTAGTATGTGCTAAAATCGTTTTCGATTTGCTTTTCTACCCGATTTTTTAAACCCCTTAAAAGTTTAAAACACCTGCAACACTTGCAATGCAATGAGGTTAGCCTATCTGCCACTTGGTGCGCAACAATCGTTGCCTCCAACAAGCCAGCGCCAGCCCAACAATGACACTTCGTTTTCGGGTACGAACAGTGCAGACATATGGTTTTTGCTCTGCTCTTTTTGCTTTTCGTTAGGGAATCGCCGGCGTTTTGCATTCCCTGCCCGAGATTTCAAAATACAACTGCGTTGTATGTTGGAGTCGGGAGAATTTCTCGTGTTTGTGCAAAAAGCCCCTTTTGGATATTCACCCTGCCTGTCGCAGGTGTAAGCCTTGTAATTTTGCTGAATTCAAGTGTGGTTTGTATGGACCGGCGTCGAGTGCATCTTGCAAAAAAGGCGCTGTTGGAGTCTGCTTCTGGATCTTAAACTCCTCTTGAGCGTCATTTAGAATTGTTAAGCACTGATTTTTATGCCCCACTTGTGTTTTTTGTCCGACGAATCTGTTGCGGCTCTTTTGAGCCATGATGTTGCGAACGCGTCGGTTAGGCCTAATGTGGATGCACCGAGGTTGTTTCGTCATCGGCGGTTGTCTTCCCTGCTGGCCCGGTCGCTCCCTGGAAATTTGGAATTGATCTGAGTGCTGTGTGAGAAGCAGGTAAAATGGACTTAGGAATTAGCGGCCGAACAACGAAAGCTTATACCGATGGTTTCGCCTTGCTGCGGGAGAAGATGGCGGCGTTTTTCGCACTGGCAACACGTCTTCGCCAATCGTGCCATCGTTTGCTGGACAGGTGCTGCCATCTGCTGCTGTCGCGGAGGAGGAGCGTTGTAGTTATGAAACTGAAACTGTTGTTGCAGGAAAGCTGACTGTGGTGAGTAAATTGAATGAGGCTGTTGGCATTAGGTCTGTGGCTGCACAACGGCAGACGGTCGTGTCTGAACCGGAGCTGTCAGTGCGGGGCAATGTTGCAAAGGCGGATGTGCGATTGAATTGCAACAAAACTGTAAACTCCAAGGAGGGAGTTAGCCCAAAAAAGTCTCGTGGCAGAGAAAACGCCCTCGCGCAGCGGCAGTCATCATCATTTCTCCTCCTACCAGAACTTAGCTCATGGTGGGGAGGCTTGGGCGGGAGTCAAGGTAATGTACATTTTCGGTTAGCCAATAAAAACTAAAACTAAGCAGGTGCAGGCCCTGCAATTTTAGTCTTTTATAGCCGACAAAAATACACATTACCTGTTTTATTGTTAGCAGACTTTGTAACCCGGAGGAGGGTTAGGTTCGGAGCGAATATCTTCACTCAGTGTTTGAAGTGCCGCTGTACGAGTCGGCTACCCCAGACACTATACGTCCTGATGAAGACCAGTCTGCTATCCTAACCACTTTCACTCGTAAACGGAGGTTTTGGCCTAAGCGGAGGCAAGTATGAGCGGAGGCTAATGCAACTCCAGTATCATGGTAAGAGTGAGATCGGGGGTGCAGTATAGCTAATGGGGTATTGATTTTTAAAAAATTATGCCAAGCTTTTAGTTAATTCTGAAGTAAAAATAACGACAATTTAAGGTAAAAGTGTTAACGCCACTCTTTAGGGATGCACCAAATATTCGGTAATAATTCGGTATTCGGCCAAACAGTCAAGTATTCGGTATTCGGCCGAATACTGAATTTGGCTGAATAGTGATATTCGGTTTTCAGCCGAATGGTGTTAAGATTTGTCGGTATTCGGCCAAATATTTTTTAGTATATTTTTATGCAATTGTGTTAATGTAAGAACGTTTAGCTAAGCATTTAGTTTTTGGTTTGTGAGGAATTGTCTTCTGACATTGCTAAAAGAAGGAAAAATTATCAAATATGTTTAAATTACAGGTATTCGGTTAAGTATTCAGCCGAATAATTCGATATTCAGCCTATTCATCCATTATTCGGCAGAGAACCGAATAAATTGGTATTCGGCGGAAATATTCGGTATTCGGTTTTCGGCAGTAACTATTCGGTTGTATATTCGGTATTCGGCAAGTTGAGTATTCGGTTATATATTCGGTAAGTTAAGTATTCGATTGTTAATCGGTAAATTTTTTATTCGGTGCATCCCTACCACTCTTTTACACTTGTGAGCAAAGAGCATTTAAAGGGGAGGGAGCTAGCTCAAACGGGGCATTGAATTTACAGTACTCAGACCTAATTTAATGGGAATTGTACTACAGTATTCTTAGCAACGGGGATTTGAACTGAGACGATAATTCATTTGTCGAATATTTTAAACGTCGTTTTATAGCGTTTTATTGTTCGGACTTCAACAGAAAATTGCAAACAAGCAAATAAGCACTGTGTAAAAATCACTTTCTGGCTTACCAAAAATCCATTTTCTTCAATATGGTAATCGCTTAGACAATGGATTTTCATTTCAAGGCTTCCCTCCAAAGGAGAAATAAAAGGAACCTAAAAAAACATGCACACATAAGATTACATAAAATAGTCAAGTAGTAGGCCGCAAGATTGACCTCAAATTCACATATATTATCTTAACATTCTGAAGTGGTGTTTTTCTGCAAATTTTTCTGCAGTGACTTTACTGAATTCTGCAAAAAAATCGTAGTTTTAAACAAAATAGTTTTTACTTATCCTAAAATACTTACCTTTCTACATTTAAGCTTATTTTGTTTCGAACTAAGGCTCCATGCCAAACACTAACAACAAATCTTAAAGGCAATGTATTGGCTCCCCACTCATTAATACCGGCCCATTGATTCCCACTTTCGTTTCCGGATTCATATGGAGTCGCAGGTTTGCCCAGTGGGGTTGGTGAGTGGGTTCAGTGAAGGTAAGAATTTAAAGAAAAAGTTGAAGACTAAGTTTAAAATAGTAATGTGCAACACTAGAATCACGTGAAAATGCCTTACAATTTTTGACCGATTTCTACATTCCAATACACCAAATTCATCGTCGACAAGAGCTATATACGGGTGAAAATTAAAACTCAACTGCTCAAACCATTTTCAAGTTATATCCCTAAAACTTAAACACCTCGAACCATAAAGTAAAGAAACTGAAGAGCAACTGCCAACAAAATGTGTTCACAAAATATTCGAACTCGGCCCAAAACTGTTGTAAGCTTGGTTGAGATTAAATTAAAATATCTACTCGCACACCCCTAGTTTAAAATTACGGTAATACTTACCTTTCTAATCTTAGGTTGCATTTGTCCAATAGATAGTTGAACAATGAACAGGACAAACCCACAGGCTGTTGCCAAAACTCTCTAACACAAATATTCACAAGGAGCCCAAAGAAAAGTAACAGTATGAGTACTAAAACCTTCGACCACTTCCTAGTAGTCTAGCCGCATATTGTCCGGCAAAGAAGTCCTCATTTCCAAGACTGCCAGCGGTCACCTGGACACTCCAAATATAAAGGCCGAAGAAAGTTGTCAGATTCTTCCCTGCCATGAACGCCCAGGTTGAGGCCAGAGAACACAGTTCATGAGCTCGAATCAGAATCTGATGGAAGTGCATGACTAGGATACTACTCCGCTGCTCTTTGATGACTTCACAAATTCAGAGCCACCAGGGTGACACAGGGTCCTTGATTGGACGTGGAGACTTTCAGCAGCCATAGGGACGTTTCTGCTATAAGCATGTGGTTAGGATTTCGTCCAAGGAGGTCTCTGCCACAAATGCCCAGAATGAGGCTACAGCACGCCAATCATGGAATCGAATAAAATCCGGTGGCTTCGGTGGACTGTATAGACTGTCGTATGCCCTTTGATGACGCTGCAAATCCAGAGGGCCACCAAGGAAAGTTACGCAAGATCCATGCTTGGATGTCCGAAGTCCCCGTCGATATTAAGGAACAGCGGGGTCCAGCTGGGGTTTCTCTCAGTCCCTCCATTCCTCCAGTTCTCTGCATGCTCGTGGACAGAGGTTTTTTTTTTTTTAGGTGTACTCGGTAGATTATAGAAAATACCTAAATGCTCCGATAGGGTACTCTGAACTCGGGTAACAATAAAGTTACATGCACCAGTAACTTTCTGAGGAAACCTTGCCCCTACAGCAAACCCACCTGTGGAAAACCTTGCCCCTTACCAAAGCTGCCAGTTCCACCTGCCATAAGGCTGTAGCCACAACTAAGAAGAAATCCATATTGAGCAGGAGAAGAAAGCTTAACTGAGTGGCATACATGGACCCTTCCTATAGGCTAAAAAGATGCCAAGGGAAAATCCCAGGAAGGGCAAAGGTGAAAACCCTCAGCCTTCGAAGTTCCAAACGCATGAACAAGTTGAAAAAAAGCCGTATGTGACATCGTTTTATATCTGCCACAAGAGGGAGGGCCAATCTAAATACCAACCTGTAGCTCTTGATGGCTGATAAGTACCAACCATTGTGGAAGAGAGATTTGAAGAATCTTGTAACCTATGGCACGGATGGACTGCATGGCTCAGCAGTCCCTTCTTTACCGTTATTTATAAAAGGCACTTGTAGAAGCGAGAAGGTAGGTGCCCGGTCCATAACTTATTTCACCGAGGTCTGCTCAGTCTGGCAACTGCCCGTGAATGAACAATATGATGACGGCAGACAAGGTTGCACATTTCTTGATTAGCAGTTGCTACTGCCAAAATGCCAATACCTATAGATCCCGTAGGTATTAAAAGTTTAAAATGTGATTACCAGATGTAAATTTAAATATTAATATGCACACCACAGTAACTGCTATTAGAGTAAGAATACTTAGTAAAGCTGGTGTTACGTGTTGTAGCACACTAGCACATTCTTCACACACGAGCCGATTGAATGAACACAGTCACGTCAGCTGCAGTTGCTAGTTGCCTGAGAAGTACACAAGTTGCAAAGTCCTTTGGTTTTTCATTGAATTTAAGGGCCTGAATGTTGCCATTAATTTTACTACTTTGGTTGTTCCTAGTTGGTTGCGTATTTCTGTATGGATCAGGCCAAAAAAGTAGAAGACGTATTACGTTCCATGACTGCAGAAGATTCAACAGAAGTGTATTTTATTTTGGTTATTTTTAAGTTCTTTTGTACTTGTATATGAACAGTTTTGAGTCAACCTAGTCCTTAAAATTATAATCCGGTGAATTTCAATTTTAATCAAGTGATTATAATCACTTGATTATAAACGTAACAACCCTGGCGCAGCTATTAAAAGGTATCTGAATATCAAAGCAGGAAGCGCAGAGGCAATAAAAGATCCACCAATGCTTGTCCAATGAATGCGCAAAGGCTAGAATTGGGGGGGGGGGGGGAAGCATCTGCCAGTATCAATGGAACTACCAAAGGAAACAAATCGCAACTTCAATACGATGAAATTAGAACGAATGAAGATTCAGGAGCATCGAGGAATCTTTCGGTCTCAGACTGGTCTGAGATAACTGGATAAGTATAAGTGGATACTGGATCAGTATAAGTGTATAAGTGGATAACTGGATCAGACTGCATGAAATAGAGGTAAACAGATAATGATCCATCAACATCAGGCGTGAAGAAGTGGAAAGGGGTATCAGGGCCCCAACTCACCAGAACATAGCAACGGACCAAACCAGATAGGGGGGGGGGGTTAAGATGCATAATAATAATTAAAATAATTAAAAATTTCTCCACATTTAAATGGAAGGACACGGAAAGGCGGTGAACCTCTAATACCGAGCCTGTTGATGAAGCGAGGGAATTGTAATGGTGAAGGTAAAAATGGAAAATGGAGGAACGGGCTAACAACCATATTTCTAAAGTTCAGAGAGTGGGCGTCGCAGAAAGGGTTGCAGGTTTTCTTTTTCCAGCATTCGACGAAAACCACACACTGTAGGTTGGTCCCGTGTCTACCCCAAGGGAATTCCAGATACGGAATTGATCCTAAAAGCTGGAAATTTTGGTGTGAGAATGATTACAAATTTAAGGAGAAAGGCAGGGTGCAACAGGACTACCCCCAAGCACTTATGTGCTCCAATTGTCCAGCCTGTGGGCCCGTCTCCGAAGAAAGGTCAGTACCCTAAACTTCAGGCTACTTCGGAGGTCTCAACTCCCCGAGTTTAATGAGAATCATAAAAACCACTCCAAATGCACGAAAAACCTCCATCCAAGAAGTCTTCCAAAACCAACCAATAAAGAATGCCACGCATAACTGTGCAAAATACATGAGAAACAAACTCATTTTTTTATCTCCACAACAAGTGTTCGCGAAGGGACATACAAATTTTAAATTCAATACCAAAGTATTGTCCATTTTTTTAATATAAAAAAATCAATGCATGTACAAATTTCCCCAAACAGGAAGCAAGGCTTATGGTTCTTATCTGCATAGATTCGTAACACAAGTACAAAAACACTAAAATACCAGGGGCACCTGATTGATTTTAGTTTTTGTTGCCTACAAGAAAATATACATTACCTTTCATTTATAGCAGTTTTTCCCCCATGGAGCTCTATTAACCCTAGCTTGAAATTTCAGCTTCCCTGCCATGCTCGTAACTCATTGTGCAGGACCGGAACTCACTCGGTCATATATAACCGGGTTGGAGCGGAGCGCATCATCTTTCTTCACCCCAATGAACCTAGACATCGTGGGGAGGCTGGGCGGGTAAAAAGGTAATGTATATTTTCGTGTAGGCAACAAAAACTAAAATCAACCAGATGCCCCTGGAATTTTAGTGTTTTTATTGCCACGAAAATATCCATTACCTTTTATTTATAGCAGACTTCGTCACCCTAGGAGGCGGGCTAGGTTCGAAGTACTTGCCTTACGAGCTGGCAGCCCCCCACAGGGTTAAATCTGAGCGGAGCACTTGAATAATACTAATCCATGGACCTGGGATCCTCAGTCCTATGGGCTAGCAATAGTGACATCCGATGCCAGGGATCGAGAGTTCGGCTCAATGCTAGGGGGAGGGCAGTAGTGTAAATAACAGAATTGCCAATCCCACCTTTGACGGGAAGCAATCTTGAATCCATCGGTGCTTGGGTAACTGGAACGGGATGGACGACTCTAGAAGACTGGCTGGCAGATTCTAGCTGGATGCGAGGCAGAAGATATGATGGCACAAAACAGCGATAACAGGAACGGACTGATCATGTTGAAAATTCCATAACGGCTTCTACTCTGAAAGTTCGTCATTCTTGATACTTGATTGTTGAAAACAGATTGTTACGCACAATTTCAGAATCAAAGTACTGTACCAGTATTCTTGCAAATTTTCAACAGACCGACGACGTCTGTCTTTATCAGGCCTAACCTACACAACCTAAACTCTTGTCAACTACATCGCCACCGTGCATGGCGTGGTCTCCTATATTTTTCGTGCTGGTTCATCCACTGCTTCGTGAGTCGCCTGGAAAACTCATCCCTAAGGAGGAAACGAATTCCCGGATTGGATGGGCCTTGAGTGTTCATCAAAACGGCGTCATTTTTAACATGTTCCTGGATCGCCAGGGATTCCAGTCCCCTCAAGTGTCTATCATATAGGAGACCACGCCATGCACGTGCGCAGATTTCAAACGCTGAATTCCACGGTGGCGATGTAGTTGACAAGAGTTTAAGTTGTGTAGGTTAGGCCTGATGAAGACAGACGTCGTCGGTCTGTTGAAAATTTGCAAGAATACTGGTACAGTATTTTGATTCTGAAATTGTGCGTAACAATCTGTTTTCAACAATCAAGTATCAAGGACTGATCATGGATGGCATTAGGCGCGGCAGAGTTTCACGGGTGGATCCCGTACAGTTTCCGAGTCCCCACCGATCCGCCGGATCACCATGCATTTCTTAGGTGTCGTGATGGTTAACATGCGAATCGATCCGTGGGATTGATGCAATCGGAACTGGCACGGGATGGCAGGGAGGCAGGGAGGTGCAGAGGCGAAGTAGAGGAACGTGGTGGTCCTTGGAGAAAGGGTTGTAGTTATAGGAGGGAACAGGTTAATGATGCGCATCGTAGACTAGTGGTCGGAGGAAGCGTATGATGGCAACATGGACCAGGTAACATGATCGACCACTAAATTGGTCGGGGCGCGCGTCGCAGTCGAAGAGAATCATCGATGGACTTGCGCGTTCGGTGCACTGATCGCTGACGTGGTTGTTGTTTTTCTTTGAACCTTAGTTGAGTAGATATAAATACGGTCCCAGGGACCGATTGATGACTTCAGTCTTGTTACAAAGGGTAGTGTGCTTGATCCCGAAGATAGCACCGGGAAAGAAAACGGAACTCTTTGCGGTCGGAAGAAAAAGGTTATCTGAAGAGGATCGTCGACGAAGGACTGTCATCTGGTGGATCGATCCCAAGCAGACTTTCGGAAAACGTTCCCAGACGCAGGCCGGTCGTAAAGATACGAACCGCCGTGGGAAGGAACTAAGAGCACACCACATACACCAGAGGATGTGAAGGAACCCAAGGAAAGGAGCGAGGAACAGAGGATGAAGGGATGGCGGATCGAGTAAGATGATCGTCACCAAACGGATCGTCGATGAAAGACCGTCATCCGGTGGGCCGATCTCAAGTGGATTGCCGCTGAACCCATCCAACTGTAGAGTAGTTGTAGAGATGTCAAGAGCTGCCTTGGTCAAGAATCATGAGCATACCTACACACTAGAGGACGTGAAGGGCCCCCCCAAGGAAAAAAGTGAGGAACGATGATCCGACGGACGGTGGATCGAGTAGAGGATCAAGCAGATTGTTGCCAAGGGATTGTCATCTAGTGGATTGATCCCAAGCGGATCATCGCAGAGCCAATCCATTTGTAGTGCAAGTAAAGCCGGCACGAGCCGCCCCGGATAGTAACCAAGAGCACGCCCCTAGACATCAAAGACGTGAGGGGCCCAAGGAACGGAGTGAGGAACGGCAGTTCGGGGATCGTCGAACGGAGATCAATGGAAGAACAGCCGCATTGTGGAGCAGCATAGAAACGGTAGGTGAAGCAGCAATGTTGGATCCTAAAGGCATGTTGACACGATGTCATCGTTGAGGAGGTGCCTGGCCTTGACACAGGGATTGAGCCTCATCCCGCCGTGATCAAGCGCCTGAGTGCACAGCCGTAAGTGCAAGGTAGTAGAAAGGGAGGTTCCGTAGTTGAGGCAGGAATCGTGTGGCGGTAAAGCAAGAGGCTCGAAGTACGGCGCGAAATATGTAGCGCTGTAGGCCTACAGAGCAGGGATTCGAAGATGAATCGAATCAGGGCCTTGTGGCAGAAATCGAGGCTGGAAAGACCATTCCATGAAGCGGAGGAGCGAAACGTGGGATGGAGAGGAGAAACTGGGCCTAGCCTTGACCCAGGCCTGAATCGTGAGCCAGGAATGAAGAATGGTGAGGGAATCGTAGTTGGTACCGAGGAACGATCCGTAAGACGAAGGAAAAGTGAGGTCGGCATCGCAGGAAAACGGTGTTGAGCCTGGAATAGTTCGGGTTTAAACCGCAGGAAGGAGACATCTGAGTAGACTGTGAAACAGCCAGCAGGTGAAAGGGTTGTAGCTGGCGATCCCCTTAGGAAACGAACGATGTACCCGTGCCAAAGGGCAGAGAAGGAAGTGACGATGGATCGGCGGCCTGCATGGTGGGTCTTTAGGTGAAGGATCGGTACACAGTGTGCTTGTTGAGGATAAATGTCCAAATCCTGCTCGACCCCAAAGAGGGATCGAAGCTCATGTATATCCCAGGAAATCGTGGCGAAAGGCACAATGTCACTATTGATGAGTAAGTGCCGCATTGGGAACGAACCTTCGATCGTTCCCAAACAGCATCAAGAGATGATGACCAGCAGAATCGATGCATCAATGTCAAGAAGGCAGACTGCTGGAGGATCGAGGTTCGTGGGAGGGTCCAGGCCGGGTGCATGGGCCCAGGCCGAGCCGTTTGTGACATGAAGCGGGATCGGACTGAACATGGGTCCTATATAGGCGGTGTGATCCTGTTCGATCCTCAGGGAGGGATCGATGCTCCTGAAGGGCGACGGTACCTATGACGGTACCTATGCATGCATTAACGAAGCTGAAGTGAGGATCGGTAGAGGAATCGAAGCTTATGTGGATCCGTGGGGGTTGCTAGGTCGTTCTGGGACAGCACAACCTTGTCGTGGAGTGGTTTACTAAGAAAAGATCCGACAGATTGGTATGTTCAGGTTGTATACCATGGAGGCTGCACAGATACGTGCGCAGAGGAAAGTAGGCTGGAGAATAATCTTTGAAATAAATTAGCTCTCAGCTATAAAGATCTCTAGACAGACTGTTTCGCCCTTGTTTGGGCCCGTCAGTTGAGAATACTTTGTGGATGATCAATTGGTAAAAATTGTCCCAGGCCTGGGTCAATTTACATAACGATGTTTTTAACCTCTCCATTTTTTTTATCTGCCTTTCTATTTTTATTTGGGCCTTTTTTTTTTACATCTCCCTTGTCCAACATGTTTGGCGATGCCATCGGGGACCTTAGAGTCTCTGGCAGGTCTAACCTTGGTGGTAAGGCATTCGTGTCCCCATACCTATTCCCAATCGGCACTCAACCACATATATATATCTGAGGACCCGCACTCTACGTTTTTATTTTGAACTTCAATACCGGTTTTGGTTCGTCATGAAAACTTCGATTGCACTCATTATTTGCGGCCGCAATAATACTGTAAACTAAACGCGTTTTAGCATCTACACACAAGCTGGTTTATTTAATCTTTTGCTTAGTGCTTTTTAAAAGCAATTTATTAACGTAACTTCTTCCCATGAACTCTACCTTATCCAAAAGTGGCATTTTCTTCTATAAAATTTTACCGGACATTTGAGTGTTAAATCTTGTATTTATTTCAGAGCTCCGACCATAGTAACCTCATCCGAAAGTACAGCAAAAGCCTTTTCCTACTATTAAACTGTTTATTTTTATTTTGAGCAACAAACTCCGTTCCCCTCCCCCCTTCCTTCAATAGTTGCGATGCCTAACATCGTAGTTTAAACCAAAAAAATAATAGACCTATTTACGTTGTTCTGCGTTCAAAACACGATTGCATTTTCCAAGCCAAGGCCTCCCATGCCCCAAAAGTCGGCAATTCCCTTTGAGCAGCACAGGTCCCTCGTCGGGTCCGCGCTTTCACTCCTTCATGCTTGAGTGGCAGCTTGGCCGGCCTGACCCAAACTCTCCCTCTCCAGAGGTTCTCTACCCCACTCCACCCCCCCCCCCCCCAAAGTAGCTCTCCTACAGGGACGCGCTTTCCCTCCTCCCTGCAGCCAAGCAGCAGCAATAAAACTCAGCTGCAGAGAGAAATCGAGAGCATTGCTTACAGATCTCAAAGTTGCTACGACGGTCGGAGTGGAGATGTCCCCCTTGGTCCGAATGTTGCCATGCCGGGCAAGGTAGCAGTTCGTTGGTAACTAGTTTATTTTTTTGAAAGTATTTTTTTGGACTCTATTTCTAAATTCATAGTACTTAAAACTTAAACTTAACTTCTAACTTTGAGAATAATTATGGGTAGTTAAACCGCCATCGGCATTTCTGGCCTAGAACTCCCATAACTTAAGGGTTTAAGGTCCCCTTCCTAAAAACCGGCTTTTATTTCTTATTTATGTTGAACTCAGTGTTCCTCTAAATAATCTAAATGGTATTATCGTAGAGCTTTGACGTCTTTTGGGTTTACCGCTTGAGGTAGTTTGATCTTTAGCAGTGGCTTAGAAACATAACTTGGACTATTTTGCTAATGTAACGTGTATTCTGAGTCCGGTGACTCAAGCAAGCTTTCTATTCGAAATTGTAATGTAGTGTGAACTTTTAATTTGTTCAACTGCCGATTTTATATTGAAAATCATCGTGTTTTTATTGTAAAGCTTTCAAAGAATATTTTTGTAACCCCCAGTGTTCCAATATAGTGATGTAAAGTTAACATGTCATATTAAAAAACCCAAACAGTCAGTTAGTCGATTTAATTGCATGAGTAAATAACTAAAAATCATTTTTATTTAACTCCAAGCCTGCAATTAAACACCCATCGGGGTGGCAGTGAACCATAGACAGTACCATTAAAACTTAGATAGGACATGGGCGCTCCCCGCGTAACCGTGCAGTAGACACTGCAGTGCTGTATATTCCGCAAAAGTAAAAACAGTCACCGTGGGTACTCGCTGAGAATTCGCCAAAACACCAGATGTCGGTGCCTATCTGAAAAGCACCTAACGTGACAGGTAGCGCCGCTACATCTTAAATCACATTTTGTGACCAATTTAGTCCAGCAGGGGTTTAGGTGTTAAAACTACAAACCGAGCCAAGTGGGGGG
>JAHWFP010011464.1:36745-55186 GCA_023313725.1 Lithobius niger | reverse complement strand
TCTTGTGACCAAGCCTGAATATTCTCAAGCCACCAATTGTGACCAAGTGGGGGTCAAACTGGGCCCAAGTTGGTCAAGTCAAGTCCCAAACCGTGACCGACTAGGGCATTGTGTGACCAAGTTGTAGTGTTCTTAATTCACAGTTTGTGACCAAGTGGGGGTCTAGTGATCAAGCCTGAATATTCTTGGGGGTCTAGTGATCAAGCCTGAATATTCTTAAGTCACCAATTGTGAAGTGTTCTTAAGTCACAGTTTATGACCAAATGGGGTCTAGGTGTTAAAACCCCAAACCGTGACCAAGCCTGGATATTCTTAAATCACCAATTGTGACCAAGTGGAGTCAAACCGGGGGCAAGTTACCTAAGTCACAATTTGTGACCAATTTTGGCCCTACCCAGGGACTAAAAATTATAGGCCACAAATTGTGACCATCTTGGGGCCTGTTGGGATCAATCTACAAACGCAGGTCACAATTTGGGATGAACAGGGGCCAACCCAGGGCCAAAGTAAATCATACGTTTGCAAAACTTGGGTACTGAGGTCTGCTGTGGCCCGTTTGGGACCTTGTGACCACTTTGGGACTTAAATTAGGTCTGTTTGTGACCAAATTTGTCTGTAAGGGTACTACTGCTCGCCCAAATACAAGACGGTTATTGTTTTTCTAATTTGTTCCATTAAAACTTCATCTTCATCTTATATTCGTGTCCAAACCCATAACTCGGCCAATTTTGACCAATTTTGAAATTTGAATACACCATTTGAATTGTCTTTTTGAGAGCTATCCTTTGGTGCTAATGAGAAGTCAGTAGCTCACAGTTACTGATTTAGAAAAATCTAAAAAATTACCAAAAGCAGGCTTTAAAATTTGTTATTGAGTCCACAATTAAAACTTTAAACTACGGTATTTTTTCCCCCAATTTTCAGTACGAATATTTATTTTTAAGTTGCGAAATCGCGTTAATGTGGAAAACACACATCTTTATATATAAAGAACAAATACAAACACTTCAGCTTTTGCTTCGGGGGATTATAGAATTTATTTGTTAAAGACGGGAGCCGTTGACCTGCACAGCTTGACTGACTGTACCGACTTTCACAAGTCACTACAAAGGAGTTTGTCAAGTCACAAACTCTTAAGAAGCCAACACCTGCCACGTCATAGCTGCAATCACCAAACCCGCAGTGACAGAAGCAGGCTCACCTTAGACCTTGAACTATGTGCCCACAATCAAGATAGTCCTTCTGAACGCATACGGCTAACAAGTTCACTGCAAATTTCCATGCATTCCCATATTGTTTAAATCCTACACTCTTAATCCTTTATACTTGAAATGTTTTACTAAATATGGTGCTACATTGGCAATACTGGAATTATCATTTTTACATTTCACTTTATTTCAGTTAAAAATATTGATTAACAACTACGAACTAATACCCTTATCGACGTCTTTCATGGAAAGACTTAGTACCATACATACATAGTATACAACAAGCACAGTTCCATGATAAAGAGGTCTGAGCAAGAATTCTTACCTTTTCTAGAACCCACATTTTCCTCGTCAACGTCTTAATATTGATGTGTGTGAACCCAATCAGCTGAAAACTAGATGTCCGGACGGCAGCTGGACCCCCAGGGCTCTGAATCCTTGAATCTTGTTTTGAAAGCAACTTTTTAGGAGTTAGATTTAAACGACTTTTATCCTGAAACAAGAGCTAATGTTTACTGCTTGGCATTGAACGCAGCACAAAAATTTACATTTTATCAGAATCCTGTCTAATTAACTGTACCAACAATACCCTAAAATTAAGGCTGTACCGAACGAGAATTTTTTAGCCGAACCGAACCAAACCGAACAAACCTTAAATAAGCCGAACACCGAACACTTCTGAACCGAACAAAAATGTACCAAACCAATCTATCTTAAACTAAAACGTAAAAGAACTCAGTTCAAAAAGATTCATCAATGCACAAGTTTCTTAACAAATGTAGGTATTTTCACATGGACTTGTAAGTCCATAGACATTGAAACTCTGTTTCATAAAAAAATCTGCACTACTTTTACATTTTCCCTTATAACTCCTGAACCGTTATAGCTAGGAACTTGTGGTTTGGACCAAAAGAAAGCTGGTGAAAAAACCTTCAAAATGGTGTATTCAAACATCAAAATCCGTTGATTAGAAGTGAAAATATGTTCGGTTTGGTATTTTTTTCCTCCTGTTTGAGGGATCCAGCAACAGTTTGATTGGGGTTGTGGTCAAAGCATCAAATCCTGTTGACACGCTTCGGGGTGGCCAACTTTTGAAGACGACGGCCTTCTTAATTAAACAGCTTTCCTAGAAGTGGCATGACCAGTGCATTCGTGCTCGCTGGAGGAGGTCCCAAGAAGGTCGTGCCGAGTGAACAAAAGGGGTGGTTGGTTTTCCTAATGTGAGAGGGATGTTGTATGTGGTGCCATCCAATCGATGGTGGGTGGACGTCGTTGCGAAATCTAGCGGTGATGCAGACACTGGGCTTGCTTTGAGAGCACACAGCATGGACTGGGTCTTCAGAATGGGGATCAGCCCTGGGAAACAACAGGGAAGGAGTCACGATGACTTGACTGCTAAAGCAATGAGGCCATTCCGCGTGCGTGAGTGGTTGGCAGCGGTTACTGTCGACACGGAGCCGGCGAAAGGAACAGTTGTCGTGAAAACTTGCGATGTCTTGATTGTTAGTCGTGTGTTCTCTGCTAATTACTGATTTTTCCGGCCCTTTTACTTTGGTTTACGTTCATGTTGACTTACTGTGACGTACGCAACACCAAAAATTTCAGTTTTTCTTCAAACTAGCGAATTTTCGAAAACTTCTAAACGGGTATTCTTCGTCAGGTTACGGATGTGAGACGCGCACGCACCACTACTAGTCAAGATTCGACTCCAACCGTCTGCTACATTCGAACTTCTCACTCCTTTACTTGCTTCGCAGATGGCCTTGCAACGGTCTCTCGTTTGTTTTCACTTTCACTTCCTGTGTGGAATGAATAGTTTTCCACTGTGCAAGCCGCTGCTGGGAGAAAATTTTTCCACTTTGTCTCAAGTTTGCCACTAAGTTCCGGGGTTACAAATTTAGCTATTTGTTTGTATGCAGGTTCCTGGATGTTCATCAGTCCGAGTTCTTTCAGTCTGAATAGCAATAGCTTCTAAGGCGCGGAGGTGTGCCTCTCTGAAGGAGGTGTGTCCTCTTTATGTCCAACTTGATTCACACTCATCTTCACCAAATTAAGATATTAGATCTTTTAAAACTCGATCTCACATTATCTTGCGAATTTTGGACAGCTTTAGCAAGTTTGATGGCAAGTTTGGTCTGTGCTTGCGCACATTACAGACTGGTCCATAAAATGGCAACTGCCTATTAATAACAACAAGTGTAACCGCATGCATTTTGGTAGAAATAACCTCCAACTGCCTTACTTCCTCGACAGATGTCTACTTAACGATGTAAAGGTCACTAAAAATCTTGGTGTTTTGATTTCAGCGGACCTAAAGACGACCACTCATTGCAATCATATTGCTACAACAGCAAAAATTAGGGCACCACTTATTAGGCATTGTTTTGTGTCGAAAGATAGAGCAACCTTAATGTGGGCTTTCTCGATTTTTGTCCGTGCCGTATTAAGAGTTTGCCAGCCAAGTCTGGTCCCCATACCTTATCAAAGATATTAAACGCATCGAATCGGTTCAGAAAGCGTTTACGAAATACATTCCGGGATTGTTTAATTTGCCATATATGGAACGTCTAAGGATTCTCAGGTTGGAGTCATTGGAGATGCGGCGTCTAAAAGCTGATCTTTATCTGACATATTCTATATTGCATAATCAGATTGCTGTGAAGCCACAAAAGTTTTTTACTTTAAGTCACAATATCTTTAGAGGCAATCCATTTAAATTAATGTATGGCTCGTTTCACACAGATAATTATAAGTACTTTTTTGCAAATCGGGTTGTCCCAGTTTGGAACTCTCTCCCATCGGAAGCGGTCTCGGCGGGTTCCCCGCGGGAATTTAAAAAAGGCTGTTGTGGGTGTAGATCTTTCCAGGTTTATGAAGTGTTTTAAAAAAAAAAATGTTTTATATAAGACTTAGGGTATATTAACCTGCACTGTTTTACTTTTTACTGTTTTTAATATCATTCAGTCATGTAATTTCGGTTTGCGATTAAGTGGAAGTAGCCCTTTCCTTCGCACTCCGATACAGTTTCTTTGCTGTAAAATTATTTATTATTATTATTATTATAACTGCTTCACATCTGTCTTCCTCGGGCACTAAGTTTCAGTACGTTCTCCGTCTCCAACTACGTCTTCGTTTTGTGTTTTGAATAACGGCGCCTGCCGTAGTCTCTCCAAGAGAGGTTAGCTTCTCTAAGTTAGTTGTCACCACTGTTGCCCGGCGGCAGTACCAGTGGGGTATCGCACTTCTTGGCTGAGGACCTCGCCAGAGACAGTGTTGAGGTGGGAGAAAGTTCTAAGCGAGCAATGTTTAAGGTGTGTTGTGTAATGTATTGTTAATGTGGTGTGCAATGCAACGAGGGTTAGCAGGGTTCGTGCTGTCCCACCGACCTATTGGACAAATTCAGCACAAACTAGAGGTTAGTATTTTACAAATAAGAAACGACAATTTTAACTTGATTAAAATTAGTTTTTACTATCCTGAAATACTTACCTCTAGTAGGACCCGCTCAGCCGAACCCTGGAAATGTCGAGTTGCGGGTTTCGGAAAACGAAGTGTCATTGTTGGGCTGGCGCTGGCTAATTGGAGGCAACGATTGTTGCGCACCAAGTGGCATGTAGGCTAACCTCATTGCATTGCAAGTGTTGTAGGTGTTTTTAACTTTTAAGGGGTTCAAAAAATCGGGTAGAAAAGCAATAGAAAACGACTTTAGGACATACTAGAGGTAAGTATTTTAGGATAGTAAAAACTAATTTTAATCAAGTTAAAATTGTCTTTTTTTTTGACTGCCCTAATAGTCGTAGAGTTAATCACAGTGTTGAAATTCGCAGAAAGGTTAAATGTAGAGACTTACTTACTTCTCAGTTTTTTTCAATTTCGGCAAATATTTTTTTTTAAATAAAAATAAGATTTTCTTAATTTTTTTTTTTTATTTATGTCAAAATATGTTTATTTTTATTTTTCTATTTTACTGAGGCAAGCAACAAGTTTACGGCGGCCATCTTTTGGCTGTGGTCTTTTTTGCAGAGAAACTGATAAAAATGGCGTTGGACCCGAAAGAGTTACAGCTTGAACGTAAATTTCCGGTAACAACATTCCTTCCAAAGAAATTAAACTCCATTTTTTACTAAATTTGGTTAAACGGTTAACCATTTTTGCACTCCAGTAACTAGTGTTGGGCGGTAAATCCGTTCTCAAGCTGCCAAAAATGCAAATACTGTGCATTGTTAAAATACCTGTATTGTTTTAAAGGAATATTAAACCTTAACTTTTCCAATTTTTTTAATGATAGCTAAGACCCTAAAAACCCCTTCAAAACTTATAAAATGTCTCTTGCCTTCTTACTTACGTCGTAATAAATTAAAATAAGTGCGTTTTTAAGACACCCAATCAAACGTAGCACCACGAGAGCTCGCGACTATGGAAGTTCGTGAAGCAGTCTGACGTCAAAACCATAACTGAAGTGGGGAGCGCATCCTTCCCATCGTGCAGCGCGCGCGACCACTCTCTGCTTGTAAACAAACACGGCTACCAACAACGCTGTCGCTGTCAATTCGTTGCAGCCTATCAGTTTGAACCTGTTGCAAGTGGTAAACGGAAGGCAAAAAGATGCGAGATCGCTAAGAAAACACTAAAGAAGCCAGAAAACACCTGGGATCCCGCCAGCGATGACCTGTCATGGTGTAGATGACAAATGCCCGCACTACGAGAGTCCCAGGCGATGCCGTTTTGTTTCTGGCGCACGCGCAGGTCACGCAGACAGGTGGAAAGCGCCGTAAAAGTAATGACGTCACGACGCGTGGTGGTTCAAACGGGACTTTCTCCAGATTTTGCATCGTCTGCTTAAGTCAGGTAGTTTAAAAATTTGTACGGCTTAAACACCGACACCCTTTGACGTCGGATACCTGTTAACATTAATTCCAGTATCTAAACCATCGATAAAAAAAATTCATTGTTGGAGGGTTTAGTATTCCTTTAATATGAAAAACGGTGCTAAAATCATAACAATAATTCATTTAGTCTTTGTGTTGTAGGATTCAAAGCAGTGTAACAATCAGTTAAATATCAACAATGGTAAAATTGGAATTTTAAATATTGCTCAAAACTGGAGCAAAATATGCATAAATTGATGCTACAACCAGCATTTTTGTTTGTACCGTAAATCGCATATTAAACGCCCAGTTAATGCTAACGCCCAGCCCCCTAAAATGCTTAAAGTCAAAAATCGTGATGTACTCTTGTTGACGCCCACCTCTTAAAAATTATCGATTTTCTGTGGTAAAATTAACTGAAATCTTCTTACGTTTTAACGAAAGCAACGTTTCATCCCCGTAAATTTGGATTTTTCTGCAGATAAATTAACTAAAACTTCATACCCAACACGATTCACGGGAGCGTTTGTAATCACGGAAAAGTCCGCAATATTAGGCCTAGAGTTCAATCAATTACTGTGTGATCTGGATTCACTCTAGGAAAACACAATGCCTTTATTCTTATTGATTCACAAATTTAGTTTATTAGATCGTCCACCTTTCAATATCTAACATAATTCAAAGTTAAAACTAATTTATAACCATCACCAACCTTTTAAACAGACAACATGATTCAGACCAGGAAGCACATTTTTGTTTACACAATTTTCCGGAAAATCGTAAAATTGACATTGTTTTCTGTTCTTCCCTGCCCTCCTGGAGAGAGTAATCCAAACCGGAAGTTCCTCCAGAAGTTCTGGCATGGATTACTCTATCCAGGAAGGCAGGAAAAAATGGAAGAACAGAAAACAATGTCAATAAATGGGACAGAAAGCCAATTGGGCTCGATAAGTGTTAAATAAATACGGATGCATCCGTAAACAATGTCAATTTTACGACTTTCCGGAAAATAGTGTAAACAAAAATGTGCTTCCCGGTTGTGAATCGTATTGTCCGTTTTATAGGTTGGTGATGGTTAGAAATTAGTTTTAACTTTGAATTATATTAGATATTGAAAGGTGGACAATCTAATAAACTAAATTTGTTAATAAATGAGAATAAAGGCATTGTGTTTTGCTAGAGTGAATCCAGATCACGCACGCGAATGACTGCATTATCGGTGACTTTTTTGTGATAGAAAACTCCCTCCCTGGGCAAGTTGGTTTAGAAAATAGACAATTCTTGTTTTTAACGCCCACCCCCCAATTTTAGGCAAATTAATTTTACAAGCCCATGGGCGTTTAATACGCGATTTACGGTATTTGCATTTCTACTCGGATAGCATGTTAACTACAAATTTTAGAAGATGGTTTTTTTTTTTTTATCAAATATATCGTGAAACATGCAATTAAGCATAAATCAGGGGGGAAAAAATCAGTAAATTTCAACAAAACACATTTTACAATAATATTTGTTGTTACTTGAAAATCGGGTGTTGGCATGTAAGCACTATAATACCAGATACTGCCCTCATTCACAAGTGCCGGAGAAAACTGTGTAGCAGGGTACCAAGCTTGGTACCAGTGCTGGCTGAAAAATTTCTGGTACCGCCCAACACTACCAGTAACAGTTTCAGTGCAAATTTGCACCCAGATGAAAACTGGGAAATTCGGTCCCTGTTGTTCAACAAACATGACAACATAATGATGAACTGGGATACCATGAATAACACTTTGCTTTGCTAACCAGAAACATGAAAACTTTTGCTGGATAGAAAAAGCAATCGAATAAAATTAGTATGCAAAAAGCAGAAACAATAATAAAAGCAAAGTGATCATGTACCTTTTTTGTTAAGGTTTTTACCCTATCCAAGGTGATTTGGTCCCTTCTAGTCTGAAGACCGTACACCTCCAATGCAATATTGAAACAACAATCTAAGTCACGGATGTTGATAAGATTGGGAAAATGGAGGGCACCACTGCTTATATTCTCCATTGTTGACAGCATTTGTGAAGCTATCACTTGTGGTCCATGCTTGATAAGACACACAAAGAAATGGACAAAATCACCTAAAAATGAAAATTAATGCAATCAAAAACATTTTATTTTGGAAATAAACTAGAATAGGAATTTCACTGAAATAACCAAACCTTAAATCAACACAAGTCAATTTAACTTCAGAACTTAAAAAAAATTCAGCTGAATGCATTGAGGGCCCATACTTTCCACGATATTTTTAAAGAAATTTTGCTACGAAACTTGCTGCGAGAATTTGTAAAACATGTGGTTATTCTACCAGAAAACTTGTTCTCAAGTAGAATCCGACGAACAAGTGTTACAAAATAGGATATTCCCTTTGCCTCGACACCTTTAATCTTGCCTCATTTGGATTAATTGTCACCCAGTTTATGCAAAACTCGCGTCCCTTCCGGTCATCTCTCTCCTTTACAAACATCGTTAATTTTCGTGCTGTGAAACGCCATAATGTCAACAAAACTCGGAAAAATTCCGGAAAAAAATTAACCGCACACTTTCACAATCAAAACAACAGCTTTGTCCTGCGAATTTTCGATAGCTTGGGCTGCTATCTTCTTCGGGCCTCAAGGATATAGTTCGGACTTTATACATTTTCCACTCAGTTCGACGAACTATCGCATTTGAATTTGGCTGGCAACGTTGCCTCCTGTTTTTGTGTTGCGGGCTAGATCGTTCGTTCCAGACACTCCCACTTGCCGCATCTGTATCACAAAGATAATGGGCGATGAAGCTGTTCTTGTTGGTCCAAGAGCAGGCTGCTACCACATCATTAAGCGGGGTGCCAGACGCGAAGGCCCAAGACACAGCCAAAGCCCTCAACGCATGGGATGTCCAGATAGTCCAGTCCGTGCTCATACGCTCGCGTGATGACCTCACAAATCCATTTCCCTATCTTCGCTGGTGACGGTAAGGGAAGGACACCTCCAGAAGCTCGATCCCATTGCAAAAACTGCGGAGTGAGTGTACATCCTGCTTGTCCCGAACGTACAAACTGCTCCGTCAAATTGGTCCCAAGAAAAGGTGGAGAGCCCTGACCGAACCTTGGGTCCACCCCGTACCCCCTGGATTAACCACTGGCTTCAATGCCTTAATCACCAAAGGCATGGGGGACCACATCTGGTATTTGATTCTTTGCAAAGAAGTCAGCTGGAAAACCCAACGACTCGGATGACCAGTCTCGAGCAAAACGGATGTTCTTGCCAACTCTCACCAGAGCAGTTAGCTCGCTATGCCAAGCCGCCGAAGCCAGAGCCAACAAGAAAAGAGTCCTCTGACAGTAGAAGCAACGGAGCTGAGTAAAGAGGTCCATAAGGCGCCAACTCCAGACCGGCCAACACCAAGGGAAAGTTCCATTTGGGGAACAACAGTAAGGCCTCGGTCTTGTATTTACAAACGCCCGGACCAGGCGTGAAACATGTTCACTGGCCACAAGCTTCTTCTTGCCCAGGATCGACAAAACATAGTTGATGGCCGACCTGTACCCTTTGATGGCAGTCAGGGACAGGCCCTTTGCGAAAGGTTCTTTCAAGTAGGACGACAAAGTGGCTTCGGTAGGGTCCGTTGGATCACATCCCTTCTTTGGGCACCAGAAATGCCAAACCTTCCACCTGGCCTCACTGTTCTTCCTCGTCGACGAATGGAGGCAACTCTACATCCGCTCAGAGGCCTCGGTAGTAAAACCCTCTCCTTCCAAATTCCTCACCAAAGTCTCCATCCGCGAAGATGAAGCATAGCGGGACAAGGGTGGGTCGCCGCACCTCCGTGCTGGGTCAGGATGGAGTCTGAGAGGGGTAGAGGAAGTGGGTCCTCCTTCGACAGTTCCACTAAGTCAGGAAACCATGACGCAGCTGGTCAGAGTGGTGCCACCAAAAAGTATTCTCCCAGAGACTTGCGAAGCCTGTTCCGAGATGCTTGCAGAAGCGAGAACGGGGGAAAACAGAGCGTCCGTGGCCCACATCATTGAGACCGGAAACGGCGAGACAAAGTGTGGGAGTTGGTAGTTGTAGCATGTCGCAAACAGGCCCACCCAGGGCTTTCCCCACGTCAATAACGAGCTCTGGCACAGGCTGGGATCGAACCTTCATTTAGTTCTGGGAGTTCTCTGACGTGACACCTCGTCTGCTAGATTATGAAGCTTTCCTGCTACATGATGCAGACGCAGGTTGAGGTGCAGGGCTTCGCACAGTCGAAACAGCAGGGAGGTCTCTTCCATCATCAACCAAGAACGAGTCCCTCCTCCTATCATGACATGAGCCACCGCCGTCGTGTTGTCCGTCATGGCCATCCCCGCCTATCACAGTCTTCCCACGCAAAATACCTTCCCAGTCCTGCACTGCTAGAAGTTTTGCTTGCTTCTCCAGAACCTTGTTGTGCAACTGACTCTCCTCATCTGACCACACTCCCGCCGTCATGAGACCCTCGAAGTGCGCCTCCTAGCCTGTCGATGACGCGTCCGTGAAGAGAATTCCAAACAGCGTAGGGTATTGAATCGGCACTCCCCCGGCAAGTGTTGAGGGGGGGGGGTCGCCCCACCACTGAATGGTATCCACCTGCAAACTGTCCAGAGCAAAAACGTCCCACCAGGATGACGAGGTTGACACTCCTGGTTCCTGAACTACTGTATCGGCCTAACCTTCCATTCCCTGAAAGGAACCAGCACAGCGCAGAAATCGACGACATCTATTACTGATGCTAGGTCCACTGACGTAATCTCGGTGGCCAGCTGCAACCTTTTCATCCGATCCTGTTACTGTGATGGCCAACCTGTGAATTCGTCCGTATCGAACTGAGCGCCGAGGAACACAAACCGCCTGCACGGCACCAGCCTGGACTTTTCCAACTGGACACCTTGACCCAGAGCCTTGAAGACACTTGTCCAATGGCCACTTGAGTACTTCCTCAACTGATGGCGGAGCAACCAATCGCCGATTTAGGCATGGGCTTCAATGTCCAGACGATGTAGAAACCCCCCAACCCAGGCAAAAGCACTGCCATGAAGACATGAGATCCGGTTGCAATCCCAAAGGGTAGGCCACGAAACTAAAACGATTGACCAACTACAAAAAGGCAAAACAGATGCCGAATCCCCTGGTGCAACGGAACATACATGCACGTCTCAATCTTGAAAACGCACTTCTCTAGATGTTGGTTCAGCTTACTGAGGCTGAACTCAGCGCTGGTTCACACACAAATAGCGACGAATGGCCTCGGCCTACAGCAGGGAGAGTGAGCACGCCATCGATGAGCTCCCAGTTGTCCACATGGCGACGAAACCTTTCCCCCACCTGCTAGAGAAGTGGAGGAAGGTAAGGGGGAAAACATCCATACCTGCTCCTGGGGGGAAGACCCCGAGAGGCACCCCTTCCACGTTGTGAGGATCCACGGAAACGTCCCCTGCCTGGATCCCATGCCTGGTGACCCCTGGAACGTGCGACGTGCTGTTGTGACGTGCAGAAGTCTGTGCAACGTGCGTTGTGGAAAACGTTTGCAGGCATGAACCTGAGAACGCGGGAGGACATGTTCTCTGCTCAAGTCGCCAAATGCAAAATGGCCCAAAAAAATAGAAATACGGAATGCATAGAGAAAACTGCTATGTTCCGAAAAGAAAACACTAGCGTCACTAGATTGATAAAGTGTTTATCCAAATCTATGCTTAACCCCAAACTCAAAAATTCGTTCAGTGTTAGCAAATTTTCTGTCCCTTAGAAGGGGATCGACGTTCTGATGTTTCCAAACCTAGATGTTAAACAAAAACCACCCTTACCTCCCAGAACGGCGTCTGGGCCTCAGACAAGAATGAAAAAGCCCCCACCCGAGCAATGCCGCCGGGGCTAGCAAAGTACGGGGGTGGGAGTGGGGGAACCTCATGCAAGTAGACAAAAAAGTTGACCTGACAGTGCAAAAGTGGACAACTCCGTTTTCCAAGTTAGCCGACACTCGACGTCTTTATGAGACAAGACCTGAATTTAATTTCAACTCCAAGAGATGATCCGAGTTTCCATTCACAATGAGTAAAATATTCCAACCCAGCCACACGCCAGAAGCGAGGTGGGGGAGGGGGAGGAGGGGCGTCTGGGTCAACCTCCTACAGAGTCTTGCGTCTTTGGAGTTGAGAAACAAAACAGCAGAAAACTTAGCCAGCAAAAGGCAACAAAAGGGTTCGTTCTGCAGATCCCCGATTTTCATTCCAAAAATCCAAAAGGCTTACTAATAGGCCTCACACTGCACAACAAAAGCTGCAGAGCAAACGTAGTAAAATGCCCTAATGCAGCCACAGACCCTCAAACTAAATACAGTGTTATACAGTGTTATAGTAACAAGCAAGGAATTTTAAGTTAAAAAATTAAAAATCCTTAACAAAATAAACAGAAATGCAAGATATAGGAGTTTCCAATGCAGTGACCGCTTGGTCAACTGGAAGAATCACCTAACGAGGAAGCTGATGAACTGCAAAGTTTAAAACGATATTTAGCAACCTTGTAGGTCTGACAACTAGCACATTTCGCCAAGCCCTGAGTGTGGGTCTTTTTCCCCGACTATGGGAACTAGATTTAGTGGCTAAGACTCGTTTTTTGGCGCTTTCTCCGCCGTGAGACATTTTTGGGGCCAACTCCCTCCTTAGAGTTTTCATTTTTGTTACATTTCCTTCACTCAACTCTCTTTGCAACATTGCCCCGCACTAACAGCTCTGATTCAGACATGACCATCTGCTGTAGTTCAGCCACAGACCCTGTGCCAACAGCCTCATGCGATTGGCGAGTGGCGATTGACAATTGGGAATCATGGCCTTTGTCGATTCAGGAACGCTGTCAGATCGTCTATCATCATTCCGCACCCCTGTTGCGATTCGACAGCATGACGCCGCCGATGAGGATCTGTTGAAGTCTGAGTACGGCGTTTTTCGGCGCCTATCAGACTTGGTGCATCACTCGGAGCTTTGTGGTGGCCGCCACGCTCCGAGTGTGGGTCTTTTCCCCGACTACGGGAAGTAGATTTAGTGGCTAAGACTCGTTTTTTGGCGTTTTCTCCGCCACGAAATATTTTTGGGCTAACTCCCTCCTTGGAGTTTACAGTTTTGTTGCATTTCAATCGCACATCCGCCTTTGCAACATTGCCCAGCACTAACGGCTCCGTTTCAGACACGACCGTCTGCCGTTGTGCAGCCACAGACCCTATGCCAACAGCCTCATTCAATTTACTCACCACAGGCAGCTTTCCTGCAACAACAGTTTCAGTTTCAAAACTACAGCGCTGCTCCTCCGCGACAGCAGTAGATGGCAGCACCTGTCCAGCACACGATGGCGCGATTGGTGTTGCCTGCGCGAAAAACGCCGCCATTTTCCCCCACAGCAAGACGAAACCTTCGGCATACGCATTGCGTTGTTCAGCCGCTAATTCCTCACGCAATAAGTCCATTCTAATTCCAAAGTCCAGTTTACTGCTTCTCGCACAGCCCCCACGATCAATTCCAAAATTCCAGGGTCAATCGGAGACCGGGCCAGCAGGGAAGACACAGCCGGCGATGACAAAACAACCTCGGTTGCATCCACATTAGGCCTAACCAACGCGTTCACAACATCATGGCCCAGAAGAGCCACACAGTTTTGGCCGACAACACACAAGTGGGGCATACATTTCAGTGCTAAAAAATTCGAAACGACATTCAAGAGGAGTTTTAGATCCAGAAGCAGGCTCCAACAGCGGTTTTATTTTTTTTCCAAGATACACTCGACGCTGGTCAGATTTCTTCCAGGTTTGATGTCCATAAAATCACACAAACTACAGTTGGATTTAGAAAAATTACAAGGCCTACACCTGCGACGGGCAGGGTGAATACCCAGAGGGGTCTTTATGCACGAACACACGAGAAAATCTCCCGGACTCCAACATACAACACAGTTTATTATTGAAAATTTCGGGCAGGGAATACAAACGCTGGCAATTCCCTAACGAAAAGCAAAAAGAGAGCAGACCAAAAACCACACGTCTGCACTGTTCCATACCTGAAAACGAAGTGTCATTGTTGGGCTGGCGCTGGCTTGTTGGAGGCAACGATTGTTGCGCACCAAGTGGCAGATAGGCTAACCTAATTGCATTGCAAGTGTTGCAGGTGTTTTCAACTTTTAAGGGGTTTAAAAAATCGGGTAGAAAAGCAAATCGAAAACGATTTTAGCACATACTAGAGGTTAGTATTTTACAGATAGTAAGAATCTTGTATTTCTCTGAAATATCCCTGAGACTTTGGCTCTATCTTCATTGTCCCTGTGATTTCCTGGTTCTTCAGGTTTTGTCTGAACCCTGGTAGAATTTCACATCGATACGAAATAATTTTTGTCTTTAATTACACCATTAACTTGACTAAAATTATTTTTTAATAAATGAAAAATAAACGCCATCTTCCGACATGTTGAATGAGAATGAAAGTCTTACCCAACCACATTCGCGAGAGCTGGAAGTGCGGTCCTGCCGTGTTGGGTTTGACATTGAGAAAATGGCTGCCTACGTTTTATCGGAGGGAGTCTGTTAGGCCTAATTGTACGGGAGGCATTTTTAGCAATATGCAAAGTTAATTTTGATCACGAATCTAAACTAACACCAAGCAGATTATTTATTTAAAACTAGCTTAATTTTTATTACCGTTGGCAACAAGCTGTCATATTATTAACCCTTTTAGGTCTAAGTGACGATATGTCGTCATCGCAATTCCACTGCGAAAATCCTACATGACGATGTATCGTTAGTCCGGTTCAGCCGAGTTTTACGCCCTGTTAAAAAAAAATTCCTATTGCGTACATCGGCGGCGTTACTCCGATTGAATTAGGTAATTGGAACGTATATTTTCGTTTATTTAGATTAATTTAATTTAATAGCATCTTTTTATTACCTTAACCCTTTGCGCGCCGGACCCGTGAATTTAACGGGAGGGCAAGCCAACCGTTGCGCGCCGGACCCGTAGAATTTACGGGAGCCACTTTATCGAGCTGTACGTCAGTCCGCGTGGTGCATTGATCGCTCCTGGAGTGTTCATTCACTAAAGGCATGTGTCTGCTACAATTTCCCGCCAATTTTGCCCACGTGACTAGTTTCTAGCCAATATTTAATTTTTTCGCGAGCTATGTCGTGTTCATTCGCTGCCCCCGTGAGTTTCGGGAAAAAAACAAAGATGGCGGCCATTGCATCACGTAGCGACTCTCCCGATTCGGATTTTGATTTACATCGTGCACCACTTTAGACCGAGGTAAATTACCAAATTATGGACGTCTTTGAGAGATAAAACTGTAAAGAGAACTGTGATAACGTTTTTTTATTGAAAAATGATCGATAATTCATTATGTGAATCGAAATACGATGCGTCCGATTGGATCGGAGCACGACGCGATAAGAATGGCCGCTGCCGACCAAGGCATTGCCTAACTAGATTATACCAGGCCTCGCCATAGAATCATTGAACGTGGGACACTTTAGCCATCACCTTAGGTTCGCCATCTACCGACAGAAAGCGGCACTGGCTACTAGCGATAAGAAGAGAAACGAAGCGTTTTAAAGCAGTCTTAAATAAAGAGAAAACGTAATAAATTAAAATTTAAACACTACGTTCGTATGTTTGAGCTTTGGTTGAAAGAACGAGGAATTATTTACGTGATAATGCATGTTCGTATTTAGAAAAGCAAAAAGGGAGCATCCATAAATTACGTAATGCTGACAGGTAAGGAGGGTGGGGATGAATGGACCGAAACTTATTTTGTCGCGGTGCGAATTGTTACGTGGGCGAAGGAAGGGGTAAAAAGGAATATTAACAAGAAAGATAAATTACAAGTGGGAGGGATAAAATGCGGTTTGTTACGGAACGAACTGCTAGGCCTAATGAACAAATAGTCGTAATCGTACCGATTCAACATAGGGGTCATTCAAATATTACGTCATCAAAAAAATTGGCCATTTTCAACCCATTCCCCACCTCGTCATCGATCGTCATAATTTCCTCCACCCCCCCCAACCCCCCTCCAGTATTACATCATCAAGGAGAACCAACTATCTCATAAGATTTTAATTAATAATAGCTTGCCAAATGTATGTAAATAATTACGGCTGTGTGATTACGTGCCCGTTTCAACCTACAAAATAGGCCCAAACTTTGTTGAAAAGGAGGCTGCCACTCCTGAGAGCGATTAATGCACAGACGTGACAATTTTATTTAATTTAAAAAAAGTTTCACACATTTTTGCTTAATTTTTGGTGTGAAGAAGGATAACAGATATATCATTACGTTTATGAAAAAAAAAAGTACTCTTTCTGCATATAAAGTTGTCATAATTGCTCTTAAGTCCGTACTATGTTACGTTTTTTAAAAATTTATAATACATTTGCCATTTTCCCCCCAAAAAATATGCCGTATAATTTTTTGTGCGAATATTCGAGTCAAGACCTAAGTATTACCAACTGTTTAAAAAAAAATTAAAGCCTCAACTACGTTTTTAAAGGGAGTTACATGAATTTTAATGCTGACGTGCAATCATTTCTTGCTCTACAAATAGGCCTAAATTTTGTTGAGCAGAAGGAAACTGCCAAGCAGGGCAGCCGCCCCTGAGAGAGATTAATGCACTACTGACAGGCGTGACAATTTTATTTAATTAAAAAAAAAGTATCACACGTATCTGCTTTATTTTTGGTGTAAAGAAAGATAACAGATATATCATTACGTTTATGCAAAAAAAAAGTACTCTTTCAGCATATAAAGTTGGTCAAAATTGCTCTCAAAGCCAGTACTATGTTAGATTTTTTTGATTTGTAATACATTTGCCATTTCCCCCACCCTAAATACGCCTTATAATTTTTTTCTGTGAATATTCGGGTTAAGGCCTAAGTATTACGAGCTGTTTAAAAAAAAATGAAGCCTCTACAACGTTTTTGAAGGGAGTTACATGAATTTTAATAAAGACGTGCAATCATTTCTTGCACTGCGAAAAACTGGCTGGTTTGAGCTAGCAGGTGCTCTTTTTCTGGCTGTTGTCAGAAGGGTTAACCTAATGGTGCCCAACCAATTTCCCTCAAAAAAACTCATTGTGCCCAGCTCCTCTCAGCAGCCAGCAAACATCATCTACACTAACTCAATCAAATATTTTTTTCTATAGTTTATATTTACTTATTTCTGTATTATTATACACCATTGGAAAGAGGATGAAATGAAGCACACAACACTGATATAGGTACACACATGGCTACAACACTTCGGATGAAAAAAAATCATAAAGTTATAAAATGCTTATCAAATACATATGAAAAAAACATATTTTTACTCTTTGAGGCAGAATTTGACCAACTTCAAATGCAGGAACAACACGTTTTAAAAATTTCAATGTCATCAGTGACCTTTTAGGAATCCATAGAGCCCACGTTTACAATTTAATATGCATTTGTTCAGCTGTAATTAAATAATTATGGGTGCACCTACATAAATCAATTTGTTCTTGGCCATCTTTCTCTGGTGGGCTGCACTGCAACCCTATCTTTCCATGTTGGTTAGGCCTAACCCTCCTCTTTCCATGTGGGTTAGGCCTCTATGGGAATCTGCAAGATGAATGCTTGCAGTTGCTGTTTTTTTTTTTTTTTTGGTTTTTGGAGAATGCCTACCAGGGTTTGTTACCCAATTAAACTAAAAAGACTATCTTAAATTTTTTTATTACAATGGTTAACTAAATGTAGCAATTATTTACTGAGTTTAGTGACACACAACCTCTACTGCTTGGTTATGCTACCATTCCAGGTCAACTTCAGAATATCTGGCTTTGATTTTTTTAAATACATATTTGGCAAAGTTTCTTCAATGATTAACAATTAATTTTTTTTTGGTGATTGGGAGGGGGGGGGGGGGCAAGAAGGTAAGTAAATAGTTTTGGACATTTTTGTAAGACTTCCTGAAAAGTAAAATGAAGATTTCCTGAAAAGAAAATATGAAGACTTCCTGAAAAGAAAACCTGCAGACTTCTTCAAAAGAAAACTTGACTTCTTTTTATTATGTAGGTTTTTTCCTGGCTGGCTAGCCTTAGCAAACAATGCACAACAGGAAATAGGTAAAATCAAAAAAATATCGCCTACCTTTCCAATGGTAATCTCGCGTCATTGGTCCTGAAGTGTAGAGAACCACTTTTTTGTGAGCACAGGTATAAAATTACTAACAGGTGTAGGCCTAGAATCACTTGTGTATACTTTTATCGCACAAGATGAATTATCTTGTAATTATAGTATTGGCAAAAAATTTACAGTACCGCTTGCTTGGCCAACACAAGTAT